>PITA01004779.1:0-119025 GCA_004023965.1 Spilogale gracilis
CTCCCATTCTGTGGGTTGCCTCTTTGTTTTGTTGACTGTTTCCTTTGCTGTACAGAAGCTTTTTATTTTGATGAAGTCCCAGAAGTTCATTTTCGCTTTTGTCTCCTTTGCCTTTGGAGACATGTCTTGAAAGAAGTTGCTGTGGCCGATGTCAAAGAGGTTACTGCCTATGTTCTCTTCCAGGATTTTGATGGATTCCAGCCTCACGTTGAGGTCTTTCATCCATTTCGAGTTTGCCTTTGTGTGTGGTGTAAGAGAATGGTCTAGTTTCATTCTTCTACATGTAGCTGTCCAATTTTCCCAGCACCATTTATTGAAGAGACTGTCTTTTTTCCACTGGATATTTTTTCCTTCTTTGTCAAAGATGATTTGCCAATAGATTTGTGGGTCCATATGTGGGCTCTCCACTCTGTTCCATTCTTCCCAGGACTTTGATTGGAATTGCATTAGGTCTATATATAATTTGGGGAAATTGATACCTTTTTAATATTGAGTCTTCTAATTTATGAACATTGTATTTGTAAGTTTATTTTGATTGATTAAGGTTTTCTCAATTTTAGTTTTAGGTCAGGTTCTCCTATAAGCAGAGCCTATGGAAAAGACTTGATGTGCATGATTTATTGAGAGAGTGCTCTAAAGGCAAAACCTGCAAGGTCATCTGAATGACAGTTGTAAGATAGGGATGGGCAAAGAGCAGAGGGGCACTTGGGTGGCTCAGTTGGTTAAGCATCTGCCTTTGGCTCAGATCATGATCCCAGGGTGCTGGGATTGAGCCCCCTGTCAGCTTCCTTGCTCAGTGCGGAGCCTGCTTCTCCCTCTCCCTCTGCCTGCTGCTCTCCCTGCTTGTGTTCTCTCTGTCAAATAAATAAAATCTTTTAAAAAAAAGAAAAAGAAAAAGAAAGAGCAGAACAAGATTTGACTTTAGGTAAAGTGTAACTTTGGCCTGATCCACCTGGGACTCTTAAGCTCTGAGTCAGCTGTAGGGGGCTGCTGGTTGTTTCTGCCATCCGCAGGGTTAGAGAATAGTTTTGGAGAGGGTGACATGACTTTGGGGGCAATGATTTCTGTTATCCAAGGCTAAGGAGAAGGGGGACAGCCAATATTTACAGCAAGAATTAGTTTTATTAGTCTCTTCAAAAAAAACCAACTCAGACTTTGTTGATTATCTATATTGAATGCTTTCCATTTTATTAATTTCTGGTCTTACCTTTTTTATTCCCTTTCTTCTATATTCTTTTTTTTTTTTTTAAAGATTTTATTTATTTATTTGACAGAGAGAAACACAGTGAGAGAGGGAACACAAGCAGGGGGAATGAGAGAGGGAGAAGCAGGCTTCCTGCTGAGCAGGGAGCCCGATGTGGGGCTCGATCCCAGGTCTCCGGAATCATGAACTGAGCCAAAGGCAGTCGTTTAACTGAGCCACCCAGGCGCCCCTCTTCTATATTCTTCAGATTAAATTTATTATTTAAAAAATTTCTAGAGATGGTACTTGGATAATTTATTTTCAGTATTTCCTCCTTTCTAATTTATGTTTAAAGGCATACTCTACTGCAGCCACTCTTGAGATGGATCCCACAAGTTTTCAAGTGCATTTCAATTATCATTTAGTTCAAAATATTTTATAATATTATGACTTCTTTGACCTATGGGTTATTTAGATTTGTATTTTGCAATTTCTTTACATTCGGGGATTTGATGTTTGCTATAGACTTCTAGCTTAGTTCTACCATGATCTGAGATTTCTCTCTGTATGAATTCAGTTTTTGAAATTTGTTCAGACTTGATTTATGTCCTGAAATCTGGTCAATTTTGGCATATGTTCCATATGCTTGGAAAAAATATGTTCTGGTTTTGGTGTGGTGTTCTATATATATCAATTAGGTAAAGATTATTAATCCGGCTATTCTTCTATAATTGCCCTGATATTTGGACTGTTTGTTTTATCAGTTACTCATGGAGGAGTACTGAAATATCTTGCTCTGATTGTGGAATTTATTTCTATTCTAGTTCTGTCAATTTTTGCTTTAGCAAAAATTGCTTTAGCTTTTTTGGGCATATGTTATACATGTATAAAGCATACATTAATAATGTAATTTTTTATCTTCCATATGTGAATTGATTTTTTCATTATGAAATGTCCTTTTGGTTTAAGGATGCTTCTTGATTTAAAATCAGTTTGGTGTCTTATATTAATATATCTTTGTAAAAAAAAGATTTTATTTATTTATTTGACAGAGAGATCACAAGTAGGCAGAGAGGCAGGCAGAGAGAGGAGGAAGCAGGCTCCCTGCTGAGCAGACAGCCAGATGCGGCCTCTATCCCAGGACCCTGCGATCATGACCTGAGCTGAAGGCAGAGCAGAGGCTTTAACCCACTGAGCCACCCAGACGCCCAATATATATCTTTGTTTTGAAAAGTGTTTGCATAATATATAATTTTCTATCCTGACTTTAAACTTTCCCAAATTCTTGTATTTAACGCATATCTCTTGTCAGCAGCATATAGTTGGGTTTTGTTTTCTTTTCTGACAAGCTTTGTCTGTTAATTGTAGTAGTCTAACTTAATGAAATTATAATATATTTAGGTCTAAATCTACTTTCTTACTATGTTCTTTTCTATGTGTGCCATCTTTTTTCTATTTGTGTTGTTTGGCCCCTACTTTTCCTTTTTCCTGACTTGTCAGCTGTGTCTCAAGGAGAAGAGTGGTGTTGAATGTCAGTTTCACCTCTCTGAGATTCCCTTTTCTCTGGGATCCACACCACTCAAGATGCCTTGACAGGTCTCTGACACCTTCACAGAAAGGTTTTTAAGATATTTTTTCCCAGGTTTTCTAGTTGTCTTGGGCAGAAGTTTTGGTTTGTAATAGTTCTTCTATTATTAGAAGTGGGGGAATCTTTCAATATGTTTAAATTTGAAATTTAATTTAAAATGTATGATATCTCAGTTTAATAGGTACCTCTAATAGAAGTAGAGGGGTTCTGTAGTATCAAGCTGTCTTTAAGAACCATAGCTCTGACATGGGACTTCCTGGGCTGGTTTCCAGGGCTGTCACTTAACAGCTGTATAACCTTGGATTAATTGCTTTTGATGCTCTAATTGCCTCATCTATAAAATGGGGATAATAATCTATTCCAGATGACTGTGATAATTAAATTAGTATATGAAAAGCATCTATAATAGTGCCTGGGACAGAGTAAGCACTGAATGGCCATTAAATCTTTTTATGATGAGTGGAGTGCCATAACTCTGAACATTCCTGTTAAATAAGAAAGTGTAGGTGGGTTGAGACATACAAATATAGTAAAAGGCATGGGTCTTTACTCTCCAGAAGCTTCCTGTCTAGTTGAGGAAGTAGAAAATTAATGGTGGCTATAAAGTAATGGCAGGGATTTCCAGAGTCACTTTGGAATCAATTTCATTACTCAAAATAGGAAGGTAGCATGACACAGTGGGGAAAAAAGAGCATGAGCTCTGGAGCTAGACAGATCTGGGTTCCAATTTGGCTTTTGCCACTAACCTATTTTGACCTTGGTAAGTTACTTTCCTTCTCTCAGTTTTCTCAGTTTTAAATAATGGGGTTGATACTGCCGACTGCCTAGGGTTGTTTAGAAGATTAAATTAAGTAAGATCATCATTGCAAAGTACCCAACTCCTAGCGAGGACTCAACAAATGTATGTTCCCTTTTCCTACTTTTTCTGTTGCTAAGTAGACTAAGCTAGGGACTAGGGTAAGATCCAGAATAATAATTTCAGGGTAGGAAGAATCAGGGAAGAGAAGGGTCTGATGCGAAGGTATAGTCAGTGAAGACTTACAGAGAGATAAAATCTAAGCTCCTCTCTTGAAGGTAAGGGACAGCAGTTAGGAAAGACCGAGAAGAGGGCAATGTGAGCCAAGGCGCATAGCCAGAGTGGGGCAGCCCTGTACTATGAAATACCTGGGAGCCATATAAGGTTTCCATGCAAGATCTTGCAGACTTCTCATCTTTTTCAATCCTCATAACAACTCTCTGAATTTGGTGTCATTGCCTTCACTTAGAGCTGAGGGAAACGGCGGGTCAGAGGGTTGCCCAGTTGTCACACACCGTATAAGAGGAGGAAATGAGACTGAATCTTACATCCTCTGCCTCTAGATGGACGGATTGGAGGTGTGCAGCCTTTGGAATGAAAGACTGTGGCCAGATGTGGACGGGCTTGCTGCCAGGATGGGAGTTTCTTGCTTTGTTTTTAAGCAGCTTGTGTGGTACTACCAAGGATTTGTGACAGTACATTTCACATAGCTAGTCTTTAAGAATAATTATTTGGTGGCATTCCAGAAGAGAGAGAAGGCAGGAATACCAATTAGGAGCCCATCACTATGGTCTGGGCTAGAGGGGATGATATGACCTCTGAGTCTCAAGGAGCACCTCTGGCTGATGCAGAATAATGGGGATAGATTGACTTGGGCCTGCTTTCTTCTTATTTTGGAATCTGAGATGAATTGCATAGGGGCTTCTCTTACTGACTTTTCGTCAGAGGAGTCCTGATATCAGGGCTGTTAGAATCAGGAGACAAATACAAAACAAAGACAAAGCCAAAACAAGAAATCTTACTGCCCACAGTTATGGGTAAGAGAAGGGAAAAGCAAAAGGGGCACGAGAGGCAGTATTAGGATCTCCAGATTGCAGCTGAACGCAAATAATTTGCCATGAGACCATGTAAAAAACGCAAGCTGGACATACTCCCATGAAAACGCAGAAGTTTCCTGGTAACAGCAGGCCTGTGCCAAAATTGTGAAGTGGACATTTGTCTTTACTGGACCCAACCTCCCTATTCTGGGTTAATTTCCCTACAATGACACGAACCACTTTTTAAAAGCAGGAAAACAAAAGTTTTAAGTCCATTATATTTAGAAAGATACTATTTTCTGTATTATTACAGTTCATAGTGAAAGACTACGACAAATGATGCATTATAGCCTGACTCTAATTTCTCCATATCATAAAAGGGCAGTGATACGCATAACCTAAAAATTGCTTCCACAAGGAATAGAATTCTTTTCTTTTTAAACTGGCCCCAGCCTACCTGTGCTGAACCCACGTCCTTCCTCTGGCAGTGTCACATTTATTGTCAGGCACAGTGGAGGAATACATGTAATACTTTCCTGCTCTTTTCTCTTGGCAAATCTATTCCAAGAAATAAAATCTGAATGAAATTCAAGTCGCACTAAGATGAACATGACAGATAAGAGCTTATAGTGTATGCCAGAGATACCGGCCCAGTAGATTCAGTCTATCTTTAGAAGTCTTCATCTAAGTGTCTTTTGGGAAACTTTCCTAGGTTCTGGAAATACCACAGGGAATAAAAATGTTGTGGCCTGACTTCCTGTGAAGTGTATATACTTACTGGGAAGAAAGGCAGAAGACAAGTACACAATAAGCTGATCTTCAGGAGTGAGAAGTCCTGTGACAGGGAGTGACTGGTGGGGCCGCGTGGGGCGGGGGTTGGTAGGGAAAGCTTCTCTGAAGAACCACCTCTGAGCAGAGACTTGCATGAGAAGAGGCTGTCATGGGAAAATCTGGAGGTCTTGATGTGAGGGAAAAGAAAGGCAAGGGCCCCTGAGGTAGATTCGAGCCTGATGTGTTCCAGGAGCAGAAGGCGCCCAAGGGTGGATGGAAGTGGGCTTAATGAGAGGACAGAAGGGCAACAGCCAGATTCTGGGGGGCCTCAAAGGCCAACGTGGTGCAGGAAGGAAGAAGAAACAAATCACGCATAATCTCCACCATCCACAGATAATCGCTGTTAACATTTTCTTGTTTTTGTTTCCCATCTTTCTTTAAAATACAAATAGCACCATTAACTCTTTTTCTTCATACTTGTAAAGGAGCAGTGATATGCATAATCTAAAAATTGCTTCTACAGTGAACATAATTAACTAGTCTAATTATTGAAGAGAATATTCTGATTAGTCAAAAATTCTGATGTCAAACTATGGAAAGAGCCCAATGTCCATCAGCTGATGAATGGATAAATTGGTGGTGGTGTGTGTATCTGGCTGAGTAATATTCCTTTGTGTACACACACACACATACACGCATGCACACACACGCATGCACACACACCACCACCTCTCCTTTCTTCCTTTTTGTATTTTCCAATTTCCCTACAATGACATGAGTTACTTTTAAAATCATGAGGTTTGTTTTTTAAAAAGTTTATTACATGTAGAAAGTTGCTTCTCTCTACATTAGTATAGTTCATGTAGGAAAACATAACGAATGACATAGATCTAGGCCATGTTTAATTTTTTTTTCTTTTTAAAAAATAGATATACCGGAAACTTCCAGGATTTTTACGCACGCTTATGGACGCCTTGAGAAAAGACAAAATAATCTTCCCTAATGATGAAAAGTGAGCTAATGATGAAAAGATGTCCATTTTTACTATATTTATGGGATTCTGGAGGGTAACTATCATGTGACTTACTGGACAGGTAGATGAGAATTCTTAATGGGCGCTAATATTTTGGGGTAATGTGTCCACAAATTTTTAGTTTTTTATATTTTCCTCATTTCTAACTTGATGACTTCACTAATTCAGTACTTTATCTGAAGTCATAAAGGGAGTTGTAGATTTAGGGTCTATACGACCTTTTAAAAGTGCTCTAAGGGGTGCCTGGGTGGCTCAGTTGGCTCAGGTCATGATCCCGGAGACCTGGGATCGAGTCCCACATCGGGCTCCCTGCTCACGGGAAGCCTGCTTCTCTCTCTCTCACTCCCCCTACTTGTGTTCCCTCTCTGTCTGTGTTTCTCTCTGTCAAATAAATAAATAAAATCTTAAAAAAAAAAAAAGTGCTCTGAGAGGGTCTAGCGTGACATTCCTTCAGGGGAATCCCTGACTTCTAGGCCTTATTCCCCATGTAACAAAAATCCACACACCCTTCAGCCTATTGACCCAACAGCAAGTCCAATGACCAGAATTTGGCAAGTTAGCCTCTTGCAGCTGATTTTAAGAGTGCCCCAAAATGGGCGGGGCGCCTGCGTGGCTCAGTCATTAAGCATCTGCCCTTGGCTCAGGTCATGATCCCAGACATCCGGGCTCTCTACTCGGTGGGAGGCTTGCTTCTCCCCCTCTCACTCTCCCTGCTTCTGTTCCCTCTCTAGTTATGTTTCACTCTGTCAAGTAAATAAAATCTTAAAAAAAAAAAAAAATGGGCGGTTGTCATTGGCACTTTATGTCAACACACCTGAAGGTCTAACTTTCTCAGGAGTAACAGTGAATCTCTGTGACAGGGTGGATGGGTATCAGAATTTGGGAAGTATTGCCTGAGAAAGTGATTAGAATGAGGAACAATTCTTCTTCATGCTGTAGCCTTTCCGAATTACCAGACTAGGAGGTTGACCAGCTGATTAAACCTGTTAACCATGTGTCCATCTGTACATTTATGGAGAAAAGTAAATACATAGTTACAAAGGGTTCTCTTTTGTTTTTGAGTTTTGAGTTGTTTGTTTTTTTTTATATAGTCTTTTTGTTAAAATAGCCCAAATATTATGAAATAAGGTAAAATAAGGAAAAAGATGAGGTTCTTTCAACTGTACAAATGGACTGTTTTTAGTATTTTTCTTTTTCATTATTAAAAAAAATCATATGGAAATAAATTAATTCAATACCTAATTAAATTGTGTGAGTCAACAGAAGAGAGATAATCTAGCCTGGAAGGAAAAATAGTTACTATATAAAGTTTATTACATATGAAGTTGTCATTCTTGGGAGAAGAGAGATCTTGTATTTTGAGGCAAATTTCATGTTCTGCTAAAGTTTTAACTTAGAAGAGAAATCCCAACCTGTAATTCTTGAACTGACTGCTTTTCTTCTACTTGTGCCTAGTGTTAAATTCCTGTCTTCTCCCCTTCTCATCATACATGGTGAGGATGACACCACCGTGCCTTTGGAGTTTGGAAAGAAGGTAAGTGAAGAGCTCAGGGCTGACTGAAACATACTATATTTATGGCACCATTTTCTCACGTAGCCAGACTTTGAGATTAGAGCCTACAAGAGGGACTCTGACATTACAAGGGATTCTCTACACCCCTAAATGGCCATGCTGCCTGGTGTCTTCAGTATGTGTGAGTGGGCTGTGCTGCACAGCTTGAAGGAGTGTCTGTGGTGGGTCCTTGCTCCTCATCTGGAAGGGCATGTGAGGACCTGCAAGCATAGGGGGGACCCCGGGCTGCTATGGGAACCTCCCTGCAGTCTCTCTCATAGCGGCTCAAAAATGAGATTCCGTTTCTTTTCTTTTAGGCAAGTAGAGTGGGTCCATTGCAGTTCCTGTCCCCTAGCAGGGAGGGTGTTGGCAGGAGAAGGATGCGGTTGTTGACGTTCTTCGTTAGCTGTGCAGTTTTCAGTCCCTTCGCTGTAGAGGCAGCCAACACTGGGGTTGGGGAAAGTGGTAGAGAGTCCCTTAACTCTGACTTAATGGGACTAAGTCCCTGAGTGGGCTGTTTCTGTACTCTTTTAGGAAAATTAAACTAGAAAAACACCACCTTTGATGGTTAGCCTTTGAGTCTCTTTCTTCCCGCGCAGCTCTATGAAATTGCACACAACGCATATAGGAACAAAGAGAGGGTCCAGATGGTGATCTTTCCCCCTGGTTTCCAACACAACTTCCTCTGTAGAAGCCCCACACTACTAACCACTGTGAGGTAAGAGTTGCTTTGCTAAATGTGATTATTCTTCTCTTAATGGCAGTTCAGGCTGCTCTGGATTACTTAGACTGGGAAATGGAGAAAGCATGTGAGCTGACCTACGTCCTTTCTTTGCAGAGATTTCCTGAGCAAGCAGTGGGCATGAGGTCTGAGAGTAAGAGAAATCTGCAGTGAAGACCTGGTCCAAGCGCCACCCAAGATGCATTTTTCTTTTAATATAAAATTGTATTGGACTGCTTGGATGAGCTGAAGTCATTGACATTTCTCCAAGTTACTCGCCATTTTAGTAAGGAAAAGCCTGGATGCTGGGCTCTGTTGAAAATTCTCATTCAGCTTGTAGTCTACTTTGTGGAACAAACTGAAACCTCATTGTAGAGTATCAGAATTTGGTAAAATCTGGATCTCATCTCAAAACGTGTGGTTCCCAAACATCCTGGGGATATCTGTGAATAAGGTGATCTTTGGTTGGGACTTAACAGTATAAGAATTGTGCTTTAATGTAGTTAAGCAATTTGTGTTTTTGTTCAGTTAATTTAAATGGCATTAAAAAGTTCCAAGTATTTTCTAGCTTTTTGAGTAGCTCTGGACAAAGTCCTACCTAGCATGCTACTCACTCTGCCATCAAATAACACGTTTGGCACTCATGTAGCCCTTATAAAGTGACACTTTATTTTTAGCCCTAATACAGTCATACACTTACCCTCCCAAGTCCCAGAAATTCTTAACTAGATTATTAGCTAACAAAATAAAACAGAATCAAAGAATGTTGTAAAGGTTCAAATCCAGTACAAACTTTTTTTTTCTTTTTTTCTTGAGACATTTTACAACTTACTTTCCATTGGCTTTGTTCACCACATTGCTAGATTCATTGGATAGGGAAATCTTGAGATCTGAAGGTTCCATGTTCCAGATGTCCCTGGCATATTCCTTAATTGTTCGGTCACTAGAGAATTTCCCTGCAGCAGCTATATTTTTGAGTACCATTGTGTTCCAGGCCTTTGGATTCTGTAAAGAACACATATGTATATATGTGGCCTATGGCCTGAATGCCCATCAAACTTTGTGACAAATGCTAAGCACATTTCATGGAGAAAAATGACAGGAGTAAGTTGTAGTGAATCATAAATAATTTTTTCACAGCTGAGAGCTAGCTAGGGTAGATCATGCTTTTCCCCTGTTTAGAGTATATTTCTCTTAAGAACAAAAAAAGTATTTTTTCATTTTAAGAGAAACCATGGATGTAAATTCCTAATTGGTAATTATTGCTATGGTTACAATATTTTGGCATGCAAACCCTATTTCCCATGCTTTATTTTTTATTTCACCTCCCTTTAAACTAGAGGGGAAGGAAGGAACCAATGTTCGTTGTCTGCTGGATGCTGTGTCAAGAGATTTAACCTGTGGCTTACATCACCATGTGAAAACCACTACTCTAGAATGTTAGTCGTTGTGCAGGGTACCAATGTAATGGGACAGTTTATTGACCTCCTTCTCCTTTTTTGTTCTTTCTGAAGGTAGGCGCCCCTGCTTATTTACAGTGAATCACAAATACTCTTTTGGGGTTTCAAAACAGGATCAATTAAGGTCTTATCCTTAATAAAATACGTTCTATCCAAATTTTATAATTTTTATGTAAAATAATATAAGAAGCTATTTGCTTCATACCCTCGTGATTTTGAAAAGAACTCTAAAAGTTTGTTGAAAATGACCAGAACACAGGCACTTGGGTGGCACAGTCAGTTAAGCATCCGACTCTTGGTTTTGGCTCAGTCATGATCTCAGGATTATGAGATCGAGCCCTACATTGGGCTCTGCGCTCAGCTCAGAGTCTGCTTCAGTTTCTCTCCACATCTCCCTCTGCCCCACCCCTAGCCCCAACTCACTCTCACTCAAAAAATTAAATAAATCTTAAAAAAAAAGAAAAAGACCAGAAGATTACTCAGAGCCATTAGCAATGCATTATAAACATTTAAAGAGAAAACAAAACTATGATTTTTCAATAAAATACTGTAACACAGAGTCTAAAATTTGTTTATTCAGACTTTGAAGACTTACTAAATAAGAGGAAAGGAAAAGCTTCCTTTTCTTCACTTTCTTTAACCATTTAAATGGATAATGAATAGACTTCCCAACATGTTTCTAAGCCTAACAATACAATAATTGTTATGAGTAAAATCTGCAATTACCACTAATGAAAAAGAAAGATTAAACCAAATGCTGGGCTTTGAGATGGGTGTCTTTGGATCTGAGCCGTACATTAGCAAAAGAGATCCATTGTGCAAAACTGGCATTCACACTCATCCTTGCCCTTGGTCATATTTTCCTTTCCTGCTCTCTTTAATTTTTTTTTCCTCTGTAGCCATTCTATTCTACACATAGATACAAGTGGAAATCAAGAGAAAAGAGCTGGAGTTGACCATTTTCTTTCGTCTTTGAGTTCTTGGAGGCAGGTAGTGAGCCGCTCAGCTTAACTGGAGTACTGCTAATCCTTGCTGATGGCCATTAACTTTAATTTACTCTGGTCTATGCATTTTTAGGGGACTGGATATGATTCTACCAGGAGATAAGGTCTGAATATCCTGGACAGTTGCCTCATTTCTCTTTTTGGATTGATAAATGGGGCTCTGTCACTTAGATTTAATAAAAAGAAACAAAAATTTTAATTGACTGTAGTAAACTGGTTTCTTTATAGGTCTTGGCAGAGTACTCACCATGTACAGCTGGCTGACTTTTTCTTGACACTTGACGTAGGCTTCGTAGTCTGCAAAGACTTTAAACCTGTTTTTTTTTTGTGTGTGATTGGAAGGGAAAAACAAAACAAAAATCTTCATTAAAATATGTGTGCTAAGATTCCACTTAGAATTATCTTTTGCTTTTAAAAAAAGATTTATTTATTTGAGAGAGACAGAGAGAAAGAGAGAGCATGCAAACATGAGCAGGGGGAGTGGCAAAGGGGGAGGGAGAGGGAAAGGGAGAGAATACCAAGCAGATTCCGGGTTGAGCATGGAGCCAGTGGTGAGGCTCGATCTCATGACCCTGAGACTATGACCTGAGCCAAAACTAAGAGTTGGATGCTTAACCAATGGAGCCACCCATGTGCACCTCCCTCTTGACAAATTCTCTTTTGTGTAATGTCAGGCATGGCTGGTTTACTAAACTTACATTTCTATTCACAAGAATTTTAACCAGCCCTCAGCATTTATGCGGTTCCTCCCATATGTAAGAATGTCAACATACGGATGTATCTGAAAGCTGGGTGTACCAGTGGAAAGAGAAAAAGAATTCCAGATTTGTGGGTCTTGTTCTTAAACCTTCTTAACATAGTTAGTAGAGAATATCTAATTTTTCAAGTGTAGGTTGGCTTCTCAGATCACAGACCTATGCTAATTACATAGCTGTGCTGTAGTTGGATTCAATGTTTTTGTTTCCTTTTCATGGCCCAAATAGCACAATCTTGTGGGAACTCACCTGTCATAATAAAATAGCATGTTGACTAAGTCTTTGAAGAGGTCGGGCTGCTGGGGAGAGAAGAAGCCATTGTCAATTTGATCAATGGCCAGCTTCAGCTCTGGTAGAGCCTCATAATATTCTTTTGCCTCATACCTGTGGGATGAGAGTGGGGGTGATAAAAAAAAAGGTTCTGTTAGTGTGTGTGATTAACAATACACTAGACAGGTGACTTACGGGGAATATGGCAGAGTAGGAAGACCTTAAGCTCACCTCGACCCACAGGTAACAGCTGGCTAACACCCACATCGGTGTAAATAGCTGAGAAAATAACTTGAAGACTGACAGAACAAACTTTCCACAGCCAAATGTGGAGAAGTCACATCAAAGAGGGTAGGAAGGATAGAGACGTGGTTGGGAGTTAAATAGACCCATGGGACTGGCCCAGGGTCTGCAGGAAGGAGGGATGCCATGGGCATGGAGAGGTTGGAGAAACAGACTCTTACACTGGAGCCCACTTGGGGAAGATGAATCCCCGTAACATTTGGCTTTGAAAACCAGAGGCTTTGAATTTTATGAGTTCTCAGAATCAGTGGGGCTTACCACCTACGACTTTAAAAATCATCAGGCTTGACTCTGGGAGAGCGGAGAGAGCAACGGGAAATGGAGTCCCTCCCCTAAAGGGACAGCGCAGCAAGCAACCCTGGAGAGTTACAGTATAGAAGCTGCAGTTTGAAATATACCCAGGATATACTGGAGGGAGATTTGTTTACTAATCTCAGAGCATATGCTAGAGGGACAGGGATCGTTAGGAGACTTCTCCAGGAACAAAGGAGCTGCTGGGCACTATGTCCCTTCCCTGTCCCCCAGCCTAGCCACGTGGACACCTGTGGGAACAAATGCCTGTTACTTAACTTACTGACAGTGCACCCAGTCCCCTGTTGCCCCACCAGTTAGCCCTCTGTTCCAGGTCCCCTTGCACAGCAGACCTGTGCAAACCTTGCTGGCACTGCCCACCCCGCCCCAGTGCCCTCCTGTGGTCCTGCCTCCTACAATGTGCTCTTGGTGGGAGCCCATCCAAAGTGGGTCGTGAGCCTAGCTGTGTGCAGGCAGCCCCAACAGGGGTCAGCACCACTCCAAAGTGACTCCTGCCCCAAGAAGAGGCGAAGATAACCACATGCAACAATCAGACTGCAGCCCCAGCAGTGGGTCGGGGGCAGAAAGCTGGTCTGCCTACAAGCACTGCCCACCAATGAAAGCTTCTCAAGGGATGATATAGGGAGAGCACACTGCACTTAGATGTGACTGCAGCTCTGGCAAATGCCTGCTCTGACTCTACTCAAGCCTGAGGTGGCTCCAGCCTGGCTCTCTAACAAAGCATGGACCAAACCATGCCCACAACAGGCAGGGGGAGCCACTGCAGACAACTAGATTGAAGGGGAAAATGGCTCAGCTACAATAGCAGGTGCATGCGATATGAACAGAAGACACCCCTGTGGCACTAGGTTTGGTGAACAGGGGACACTGCACTACAGCGCACTCCTGGACTCTCTTCATGAGGCCACTACTTTCAAGAGCAGGAGATATAGCTGACTTTCCCAACACGCAGAAACGGACACAGAAAGTTAGGCAAAATGAAGAACAGAGGAAATGTCCCAAATGAAGGGACAGGACAAAATCACAGCAAGAGACCTAAGCAAAATGGAGATAAATAATATGCTTGATAGATATTTTAGAGTAATGGTCTTAAGATACGGAAGTTGAGAAAAGAGTGCAGGACCTCAATGAAATCCTTAACAAAGGGAGAGAAAACATAAAAATGAACCAGAGATAAGAACTTAATAATGGAAATTAAAAATATACTAGATAGAATAAATAGACTAGAAGAAGCAGAAGATGGGATTAGCTACCTGGAGTACAGAGTAATGTAATCAGACTGAAGAGAGAGAGAAAAAAATAATAATAAATGAAAACAGACTTAGGGAATTCAGCAACACTGTCAAGTGTAACAACGTTCATATTATAAGGATCCCAGAAGAGAAGAGTAAGAAAAAAGGAGGCAGAACTTTTATTTGAAGAAATAATAGCTGAAAACTTCCCAAATCTGGTAAAGGAAACAGAAATCCAGATCTAGGATTTACAGAGAGCCTCCAACAAAATCAATTGAAGGAGGTCCACCTCAAGACACACAGTAATTAAAATGGCAAAAAGTAGTGATAGAGAATTTTAAAAGCAGCAAGAGAAAGGAAAACAGTTATATACAAGGGAAACCCCATAAGGCTGTGAGCTGATTTTTCAGTAGAACCTGCAGGCCAGAAGAGAGTGGCATGATATATTCAAAGTGCTGAAAGAAAAAAAAACAAACCATGCCGCCAAGAATACGTTGTTATTCATTATAGAAGGAGAGATAAAGAGTTTTCCAGACAAACAAAAGTTAAAGGAATTTGTGACCACTAAATAAGCCCTACAAGAAATGTTGAAAAGGATTCTTTGAGTGGAAAGGAAAGATCATAAGTAGGAATAAGAAAAGTAGGAAGCACAGAAAAGCAGTAAAAAAGAGTATTTCTAGGGGGCACTTGGATGGCTCAGTTGGTTAAGCATCTGTCTTTGGCTCAGATCATGATCCCAGGGTTCTGGGATTGAGCCCTGTGTCTGGCTCTCTGCTCCTCTTGCTTCTCTCTCTCTCTCTCTCTCTCTCTCTCTCTCTCTCTGTCCCTCTCCCCTGCTCAGGCTCTTGCTCTCTCAAGTAAATAAAATATTTTAAAAAATCACTCAAGGGATCCACAAAATGAAAGGGTGTGAAGTATGATACCATATATCTAAAATGTTGTGGGTGGGCTGGGTGGGGTAGTAAAGAATGGGTTCAAACTCTAGCGACCATCAATGTAACAGAAGAGACTGCTATATGCATAAGATGTTATATACAAACCTAATGGTAACCACAAATCAAAAACCAATGATATGCAAAAATAAAGAAAAAGGAATCCAATATATCACTAAAGAAAGCCAACAAACCATGAAAGAAGAGAACAAGGAAGGAACAGAGGAGAACTACAGAAACAGTGATAAAACAGGTAGCAAAATGGCAATATGTACTTATCAGTAATTACTTTGAATGTAAATGGACTAAATGTTCAAATAAAAAATACAGAGTGATGGGAGTGGATAAAAAGTAAGATTTATCTATATGCTCCCTACAAGAGACATACTTTGGACATAAAGACACATGCAGATTGAAAGTGAAGAGATGGAGGGATGCCTGGGTGGTTCAGTCAGTTAAGCATTTGCCTTGGGCTCAGGGGTTCTGGGATCAAGCCTAGCATCCAGCTCCCTGCTCAGTGGGGAACCTGCTTCTCCCTCTCCCTCTCTTCACTGCCCTCTGCTCATGTTCTCTCTCTCTCTCTTTCTCTCTCTCTCTCTCAGAGATAAAGATAAATAAAATCTTAAAAAAAAAAGAAATCAAGAGGTGGAAAGAAATTTGTCATGCAAAAGGAATTAAAAACAAAGGCAGTGTGGCAATACTGATATTGGACAACATGGACTTTAAAACAAAGTCCATAAAAAGAGACAAAGAAATAGACTATAGAAGCAAGGGAACAAACCAAAGAAGATATAACAATTCTAAATATTTTTGCACTCAACATGGGAGCACTGAGATACATAAAACAGCTATTAACAAACAAAGGAAGTAATCAATAGTAATCTAATAATAGTAGGGGACTATAACCCACCACTTACACCAATCAATAGATCACCTACACAGAAAATCAATAAGGAAATAGTAGTGGCTTTGAATGACACATTGGACCAGATGGATCTAACAGATATATTCAGAACATTCCCTGCTAATACAGCAGAATACACATTTTGTTCAAGTGCACATGGAACAGTCTCTAGATCACATGGTAGGCCACAAAATAAGGTCTCAATAAATTCAAAGAGATTAAAGTCATACCATGCATGTTTTCCAACCACAATGCTTTGAAACTAGAAATCAACAACCAGAAAAAAAATCTAAAATCTAAAATCTAAAATCAGAGTCCTGGGATCAAGCCCAGGCTTTCTAAAGAGCACCAGTACATGGAGGTTAAATAACATGCTACTAAACAATGAATGGGTCAGCCAAGAAATCAAAGAGAAAATAAAAAAATACACAGAGGCAAATGAAAATGAAAACAGAGTGGTCCAAAATCTCTGGGATGCAACAAAAGCTGTTCTAAGAGGGAAGGTTAAAGCAATAGAGGCCTATATCAAGAAGCAAGAAAAATCTCAAATAAACAACCTAACCTTACACCTAAAGGAGCTAGAAGAAGCAGTCAAACATAAAGCCAGTAGAATGAAGGACATAATCATGATAGAGCAGAAATATATAATACAGAAACTAAAAAAACCCAATAGAACAGATCAATGAAACCAGGAGTTGGTTCTTTTAAAACATAAAAAAAAGTGATAAACCTTGATTCAGATTCATAAAAAAAGAGATGACTCAAATAAACAAAATCAGAAATGAATGAAAGAAGAGAAGGAACAAGAGACACCAAAGAAATACAAAGGATTATAAAAGAATATTAGAGGGGCGCCTGGGTGGCTCAATTGGTTGAGCGACTGCCTTCGGCTCAGGTCATGATCCCGGAGATCCGGGATCGAGCCCCACATCGGGCTGCCTGCTTGGCGGGAAGCCTGCTTCTCCCTCTCTCCCCCTGCTTGTGTTCCCTCTCTGCCTGTGTTTCTCTCTGTCAAATAAATAAAATCTTAAAAAAAAAAATATTAGAAAAACTATATGGTGGGGCGCCTGGTTGGCTCAGTTGGTTAAGCAACTGCCTTTGGCTTGGGTCATGATCCCAGAGACCCAGGATCAAGCCCCACACCGGGCTCCCTGCTCAGCGGGAAGCCTGCTTCTCCCTCTCTCACTCCCCCTGTTTTGTGTTCCCTCTCTAGCTCCCTCTCTTCTCTCTGTCAAATAAATAAAATCTTAAAAAAAGAAAAGAAAAGAAAAGAAAAACTATATGGTAACAAATTGGACAACCTAGAAGAAACGGATAAATTCCTAGTAACTCATAACCTCCAAAAACTGAGTCAGAAAGTTTGAACAGACCAATTACCAGTAATAAAATTGAATCAGTAATCAAGAGTCCCAAAGAACAAAAGTCCAGGACAAGATGACTTCACAGGTGAATTCTACCAAACATTTAAAGAAGAGTTCATTCCTATTCTTCTCAAACCATTCCAAAAATGGAAGAGGAAAGAAAGCCTTCAAACTAATTCCCTGATAACCAAAATCAGATGAAGACACTACAAAAAAGAACTACAGGCCAATATCTCTAATGAACATAGATGCAAAGATCCTCAACAAAATATTAGCAAAATAAGTCTAACAGTACATTAAAAAAATCATTCACAGGATCAAGTGGAATTTATTCCTGGGATGCAAGTGTGGCTGAACATTCATAACTACGTCACTTCGGTCACTTCAATAGATGCAGAAAATCATGTGACAAAGTACACAATCCATTCATGATAAAAACACTCTATGTAATGGAAGCCATATATAAAAAACCAATAGCTAACATCATACTCAATGGTGAAAAACTGAGAACTCTTCCCCTAAAGTCAGGAATAAGGTAAGAATGTTCACTGTCACCACTCTTACTCAACATAATACTGGAAGTACTAGCCACAGCAATCACACAATAGCAACAACAAAAATAAAAGGCATCCAAATTGCTAAGGAAGAAGTAAAACTTTGACTATTTCCAGATGACATCATATGACATATAGAAAACCCTAAAGACTCCACCAAAAAACTACTAGAACTGAAAAATCCAGTAAAATCATGGGCTACAAAAATAAATATACATAAATCTTGCATTTTCATACTAATAATGAAGTGGCAGAAAAAGAAATTAAGAATTCCATTTAAAATTGCACCAAAAATAAACTTAACTAGGAATAAACTTAACTAAGGAGGTGAAAGACCTGTAGTCCAAAAAGTATAAAACACTGATGAAAGAAATTGAAGATGACACAGAGAAATGGAAAGACATTCCATGTGCATGGATCTGAAGAATACTGTTAAAATGTCCATACCATTCAAAGCTATCTACACATTTAATGCAGTCTCTATCAAAATATCAACAGCATTTTCCACAGAACTAGAATAATAATCCTAAAATTTGTGTGAAACCAGAAGAGATTCTGAATAGTCAAAGCAATCATGAAAAAGAACAAAACTGGAGTCATCACAAACCCAGATTTCAGGATACACTACGTAGACGCAGTAATTGAAATAGTATGTTATCGGTACAAAAATAGACACAGAGATCATGATCGTCTGGTCAATTAATCTAAGAGGATGCAAGAATATGCAATAGGAACAAAACCTCTTCAACCAACGGTACTGGGAAAACTGGTCAGCTATAAGCAAAAGAATGAAACTGAACCATTTTCTTACACCATACACAAAAATAAACTCAAAATAAATTAAAGACCTAAATGTGAGACCTAAAACCATACAAATCTTAGAAGAGAGCACAGGCAGTAATTTCTCTGACACGTGCCGTAACAACATTCTTCTGTTTGTATCTCCCGAGGCAAGGGCAACAAAAGCAAAAATAAACTTTTGGGACTACATCAAGATAAAAACCTTCTGTAAAGCAAAGAAAACAATCAGCAAAACTAAAAGACAACCTACTGGATGGGAGAAGATAGGTACAAATAAAGAGTTAATATTAAAAATATATAAAGACCTATACAACTTGACACCAAAGAGATAAATAATCCAATTAAGTATGGGAAGAAGACATGAAGAGACATTTCTCCAAAGAAGACATATAGACAGCTGATAGGCGCATAGAAAGATGCTCAACATCACTCATCATCAAGGAGATGCAAATTAAAACCACAATGAACTATCGCCTCACACCTGTCAGAATTACTAAAATAAAAAATGTAAGAAAGAAGTGTTGGCAAGGATGCAGAGAAAAGGAACCCTGTGCACTGCTGGTGGGAATGCAAGCTGGTACAGCCACCATGGAAAACAGTATGGAGGTGCCTCAAAAAATTAAAAATAGAACTACCATATGATCTAATACTTCTACTATTGGGTATTTACCCAAGAATACAAAAACTCTAACTTAAAGGGATATATACACTTCTATGTTTACTGCAGCATTATTTACAACAGCCAAATTCTGGAAGCAGCCTGAGTGTCCACTGAAAGATGAATGGATAAAGAAGTGGTGTACTTATATAATGGAATATTACTCGGCCATAAAAAGAATGAAATCTTGCACTTTGCAACATGGATGGATCTAGAGAATATAATGATAAGTGAAATAAGTGAGTCAGAGAAAGACAAATACTATATGATTTCACTTATATATAAAACTAAAGAAATGAATGAAGAAAAAAGGGGAAAAAACAAAAAATAGACTCGTAACTACAGGGAACAAACTTATGATTATCGGTTAATGGAGGGAAGATGGGTTGGGGGTGGGAGAATGGGTTAAACAGGTGATGGAGATTAAGGAGTGCACTTGCAATGATGAGCTTGGGGTGATGTACTGAAATGTTGAAATACTATATTGTACACCTGAAACTAATATAACCAACTACACAGGCCCATAACAAATAGCAAGGACCTCACGCACCTGTGCCCAAGCTCTTTTCACCTTCACTTGCGGGGCTTAATAAAACTAAGCTGTGAGGAGGCTGCCCAGGTGTGTGGGAGAGGTTCTGTGGCTGAGTTCCACATGACCCCAACTCAGTGGGATACCTGGGTGGGCAGGCATCCTCCTGGGGGTAGGAGAGGGACACCTGCCCAATAACGAGGAGCTGCTTCCTTACCCTTTCTTGTCCAAAGTGGCCACATCTTCTATTCTCATGCCAAAGATGAACAGGTTCTCTTCCCCAGCTTCCTCTGCCATTTCCACGTTGGCCCCATCCATAGTCCCAATGGTCAGGGCCCCGTTCAGCATGAATTTCATATTGCCTGTCCCTGAGGCTTCAGTGCCTGCAGTGGAGATCTGCTCTGACAGATCTGTGGCTGGAATGACTGCAAGCAAGGTATAATAAAATCAGTGATCCTGTTTCTCTAGACCTGCTTGTATTGTATCTGAGTATTTATCTAGCTGGCCTGTTTCGATCATTAAAGTAGTCCATGTACATTAAGATAAAGCCTGGAAGGATGGAGCCTACTCTCCCCCTTGACTCAGAATATGGCTTTTGTCCATTTTGGATGTGCTATATGGGTGTGATGGCTACAGTGCTAAATAAATATATGCTCGAACTATTCTTTCTTGGTCTGTAAACTCTAGACAGCACCTATTACTCTCTGCCATAAAAGCTGACACTTTGTTTCTCTTCTTCCCTCCCTTCCTTATGATTTTTGTTATGGTTTTATTTTTATTTCCTCTGCTTGATAACTTTATAAAATATATTGAAACTTCTCTTTCGTGATCTTTAAAATTCAGTCTTTCCTGACCCTTCTGTTATGATCTGAGGAAACTGGATTGTCTGCATTCCTTCTGCTTCCCATCTCCTCCCTCCTTCCCTTCCTATTTCCAGGGAGGGGGGTGTTGTGTGTGTGTGTGTGTGTGTGTGTGTGTGTGTGCGCGTGCACACCAGAGGTGTGCCTTGGGCTAGACACCAAGCCTCTGACCTTTCAGCCTAATTTACACACAAATTAGTGCTGCCAGAAGGCTCTTTCACTTCAAATGTCAGAACCCATTCTCCATTTTGTCCCCTCTTGGGAACTCCAGGCGTGCTCAATGCCCATCTGAGCACATCTTAGCCTCATGCTTTGCAGCCTGACATCTGTCCTCATTCCCTGTTACCACATGAGCAAAGGACAGCCCTTCTTCATTCCATGAAGTGACCAGAGGAATACTGGAGGCTAGGGAATTGGTGTTCTGTTGCAAAACTTGACCTGGGAATGGAAGTCCTTTCCTTTCCCTTTCCCTTTCCCTTTCCCTTTCCCTTTCTTTCCTTTCTAGAGCACGCACTGCACTTTGCCCAACTTCAGGGCCACCTCCCGCAGCCCCCAGCTCTGGCTAGCTAGCTGGCAGGAAAACGCACTTGCACAGGTAATCAGCCATAGTGACTCTGAGGACAGCAATCTCATTGTCAGTTGGATCAACTTCAAGACTCTTAGCCTAGGCCCTTATTGTGCCCAAGAGTGGCACTTTCTGTCCTAAGTTACTGACCCCCTGAACCCAGCTACCTCAAGTTTTTCCCTGCCACGTACACTTGCTGGAGAATTTGCCCTGGCAGTGCATGATTTAGGATGGGGATACTACCTTTTTCAGCAAGAGACACTCTGTAGTTCTCCAAGAAGATGACTTTCAACTTGCTTCCAACCACAGGGTCATTGTTCACCACATCTGCCACGGAGGTGATGAGCTTTATGATCATTTTAGCCATGTGATATCCTGGGGCAGCCTTGGGGAAGGACGGCAAACACAGGGCGAGTCGCGAAGCAGCCGTGATGAAGTAGACAAACGGCAGGAGATCAGGGTCCCCGCACCCCCCAGGGAAGAGAATCAACTTACTTTGCCACCGATTATGACTGTTCTGGGCACGAATAACTTCCTGGGGTCTTTCTTAATGCCTGGAAGAGATTTAGGAGTGGGTGGGGTGGAGGCAGGCGCTTCGGGGCGGCGGGGCTCCCGCCCCCAGGGTGCGCGGCGCTGCCCACTCACGGTTGTACATGGTGACCACGTGCAGGCAGTTCAGGAGCTGCCGCTTGTACTCGTGGATCCGCTTCACGTGCACGTCGAACATGGACGAGGGGTTGATCTTCACCTTGTACTCCCTCTCCAGGAACTGGGAAAACTTTAGCTTGTTCTCCTGCAGAGACAGGGCGACGTGCCGGAGCCCTTTTGCCTCGGGAGCATGGGCGGGTCGGGGCCTCAGAAGCCCTCAGAACTCCTGCGGCCCAAGGAATCCGCGCCAAGAAGCCTCACCTGCTTCACGTTGGCGATTTCTCGGAGGAAGACATCATCACCCAGGAAGCCTTGCAGCTTCGTCAGCTGGCTCAAGTCTTTCACGTAGTCTTCCCCGATTTTCTTTCCGTTTAAAGAAAAGGGTATGTGAGTCAGGGACGGCAGTGGTGCCCACATGAGCAGTTTCTGTCTGTGGCCGGTGCAACAACAGCGTAGCTGACCTGCCGCCCGGCACACGGAAGGGCCACACTCACCAAAGAGGCTGGCAATGCTGTGTGGGAAGAACCCTTCGCTGGTATCTTAAATGTGGTTTCAGTGGCAGTAAGCGTTAGAAAACAGGAGCCCTATCTAAAAGGGGTAATGCAGAACCCAGGTTCTACTAGTTGTCTTTATGACCTTCGCTTCCTAGATAGGATTACCACCTGAGTCACAGGACTACTGTTAGCCACTGCGTAATTGGTGGAACCCTTGTTTAAAAATTAAGAATTTCAAGAGGGCTACAGCAGAGACTTCAGTCAAGCAGCGGGCCTTGCGGGGCAGCTGAGGGCTGGCGCTGCGGCCTGTTGCAGACTGGAGTCATGAGTCATAAGGGCGCTGGACCAGCTCTTGCCTTGCGGTCAGGCCTCCCCTGACCTCTTCCTTACCTCTGCTATTAACTCTGCGAGCCCCGGGTTGCAGAGTAAGAGCCAGCGCCTCGGAGTGATCCCATTGGTTTTATTCTGAAATTTGTCTGGTTCCAGCTCACTGAAGTCCTTGAATCTGGAGTCGGAAGAGACACATCACTGAATTTGTCTGAAAGAGCAGGTTCCTGCTAACCTTCAAGAAGCCAAGTGTGAGCTTAGAGAGATTAAAGGTGGAGGGAGGGGCTGGCCCAGCTACTGCTGTCATTCTAAATAGAGATCCATTTGCAATTCAACATAATTATAGGAAAAATTCCAAATCAAGTCACCTCCATATGATTTCCTGGCACTGACATATATACCAGACTTTTAGAATAGGATTTTTTTTTTTTTTTTTTTTTGCTCCTACATGTAGAACTAGGATTCAGAGAGGAAGGCATTTTCTTTTTGAAAAGATTACTTTGTATACAAGAAAATACTTTTGCACATTTTGACAGGGCCTTCCTTCATCCCAAAGTGCAACCCTGCATTTGCTAGCATCCGTGCATTAATGGAGCAACATTCAACCCACCACCTCAGGAATGGAGACTCACACTTGGGTCTTCACAATGTCTGAGTGGATTTTAGCTACACCATTCACAGCATGGGAGCCAACGATGCAGAGATGGGCCATATTGATCCTTTTGCCTCCTTCCTCTTCTATCAGAGACATCCTTCTCAGACGGTCGACATCTTTGGGAAACAAGGCCGCAATTCTCTGGCCAGGGGAAGAGAAAGGCCTTGCTGGCCACTTGGGTTTATAGCAACGTTGAGATAATGTCATTCACTTCCCCAGCAAAATCTCTGGTGGAGCAAATATGGAATTTCACTCCCACAGAGAGGGGCTGGGTTCGCCCTGGGGAGATGCCTTCCTCCATTTTAGTGTCTTCTAAAAGATGTCTTTACTAGCACCCCACCAGGACTTGAATACTTTTGATATATCTATGCTGAAAGATGTTTGGGCCTCCAGTTTGGTGAGAGGGGAACACGGCAGCTACCCTTAACATCTCAAGACCTTATTCTCAAAAGGGGTATGAATCTCTCAGAATGACTTACATCTAAATGCTTCTGATTTATCTCATAAATAATTTGCAAATGTCGAGGAAGCAACTTTTCCACCAGCTCTACAGGCCAGCGCTCCAAGGCCTCTGGAAGCACCGTGTGGTTGGTGTATGCAAAGGTCTTCTTGGTGATCTCCCAGGCCTAGGAAGGGACAGGAGTTAGCTGCTACCCCTGCAAGAAGGCTGTCCTCCGGGTACACACCCCATCACACATTCCCTCAGCTCCTGCTGGTGTGCAGTAAGACAGCTCATCCACACAGTTAGACACACTCAATTCTTAAAGGGTCCGAATCATCCAGAGACTGGGCATATGGGTTTTTTTGGGGGGAGGGGTAGCAGCCATGTGTAAAACTGTTTGATAAAACTGAAGACAACATACTGGTAAGTCTTCTCTACTATCCTAACATGCCATTTATTAAGAGCAAAATCTGAGCAATATAAACAAGGAATGTTCTGAGAAAGTACAGATTATGTTTAAAATTCTGATTTGCAAACTGGTAGGGACACTTATAATTAGCTGTGTTCTGAGGTTGGAGAATTTAATTTAAAATCCTTTTAGACACACAAAAAAGTCCTTTTAGACCCAGTCCATCTGAGCTGGGTCCCACTAGCAATGTTTTTACTTATTTCTTAATCTTCCTCCCCGTGAAGCAGTAAGGACGGAGAAATGTTAGCACTGGGCAGACTTTAACCATCGGAAGTTAGCAACAGTAACTTATTTTGAAAAACTGTAAAAGGAACTTTTGGCAAAAATCTCTGAACCACAAATACAGTATTTAATTAAAGGAAAAGGGAGCCAAACTATCCAGACCTTGGACCAGGGCAGTTTTTCAATATCCACAAAAATCCTCATCAGCTCAGGGATGGCGAGTGCGGGGTGTGTGTCATTCAGCTGGATGGCAACCTGTATGGGGAGAAGACATCACTGTGCGGGGGACGGATGGCCCGGGGTCTGGCGTCCTTACCCTCATGCATGCCTGCACAAGCAAGGAACAGAAAGCCCACCCTAGGTGAGGCGCTTGATGCATACTGCACCTACTCCACTTTTTTAGCCCTGAGAAGAAGGAGTAAATGTGATAGGAAGTCCAGATCCCTCATTGTCTCTGTCCGCATTCGCAGACTGAACACTCACCTGGTCTGGAAAGGCATCGAACGCAGTTTTGGAGCTGTCCATGGAGCCAGACTTGGAGGCTTTGAAACGTCGGATGACGTCTTGCAAGGTAGCGGCCACCACGAAGTACTCCTGCTTCAATCTCAGCTCCTTCCCTTCAAAAAACTTCAAGCCGGAGAGACAGAGTGAGAGTGGTTCACGCTGTGAGGCCTGGCCAAAATATGCCAGGGCTCTCCTCCCAGACGGAAGCTCATAGCACTTCCCGTGGAAGAGCACAGGTTGAAGGTCAAGCATCAGATTTTGCTCTTTCCTGAAGTGTAAAGGGGTTTAAAGAAGGCATACAAATACAGGATGAAGGGAATGGGAGACAAGACAACAGCAACAACCCTTCTGAAGCTGAAAAATAGATGCACGAGTGGTTACTGGGCCAGAAGACCCAGGAAAACCGGATCCTGACCTGCTAGAAAAGAAGAGCCAAAGAGCAACTAAATTTATGCTCCAAAGTCCCTGAAGGCTTAGGACTTGGCAGCACTGGTGCCTTTGGAAGTAGGAGAGAAGATGTGGTAAAAGGTTAGTCATGTGCCTAACCAAGCAGTAGCGGCCTTAGACCTCGCTCCCAGATCCCCCAGCTGAGCAGTCTCTTTCCCCAGTGCAGGCAGAAGCCAGATGTGTATTCTCTGGAGATGGTAACACAGGGGTCTCTGGGCTGGAGGGAGGCAGGCAGAGTTGAAAGCAGCGGTACGACTCTATACTGAACATGGAGGAAAGGGATTTAAATGAGGGTTTATGTGCTGAATTGTTGAGACTCGCGGCCTTCTTCTCCCAAACAAATTTCAGAGTCCAGGCAGTGGTTCTCAGTTCTGAAAGGAAGGAAGCTGCAAGTGCCTCCTCTCGGAGGTGGGAAAAATTAAAGCAAGCAGTCCTGCATGGTGGGGACCTCAGGCAAGATCACAGAGGACGCATCTAAGAACGCATGACCACATCACTGAGGAATTTGGGGAGAACATCAAAGTTTCTGCACTTTTCTTATAGGTGATCAGAAGACTTTAAAGAGCTCTGACTTTATGCAAGAAATTTCTGTGTGGAAACAGTAATTCACCACTGCTTCACTTCATCTTTTATATACAGGTTTTGTTTTGAAATATACAGACATCCTAATTGGTTGTAAGGTCACAGGTCAAGGGCAAAATACCAATTCTGACTCCATGTCTTGTACAGATATGTTTTCCTTACTCGGGGCAGGGGAAATCTAGGCAATTCAGAAAGAGATATGGAGATTATTGTTCGCTGAGAAAAAAAACCCAGTATCGAAGATGTGCTTTATGGGCTATGGAAAAGTGCTTCTGAAATAGGCAGCTTCTGTTTCCACTAAGAAAGCAAGCTTGACCACTCACATTATCATTGGGATAGAGGACCCGGGAGATATTCTCAGCCAGATTTCGGTCCAGCACAGCCTGAATGTAGTCTCCAACGTTAACTGAGGGGAAGGTTAGAAAGATGAGTAAGTAGACAAGCCAGCCACTGTTATTGAAGCCCCCTGACCTCACCTGATGCTTGCTGCTTGCCATGTAGGGTTTTACAGCTCCTGAAAATCCAAAAGGATTTCCACAACCCTCCATGCTGTGATTCTCATGAGCATCCATGAGGGCCAGGCAGGACTGCTTTTAAAATGTCTTCCACCATGCTCCATAAAATGGCCGCTCACTGGAACGTTCTAATCAGAAACTCAAGGCTTTTCTCTCAAGGCCAATTTGACACTAACTAGTAATCAGAAAGATAACACACACACACTGACACATTCTGAGACCAAGTATGTCCCAGTCCCTGAGATCCTTGTTCTGTGCCTTCTTTCGGAGCTGGTGCTGACCTGGTTGCCTCTGAGATCAAAAATATTAAACACGCACATTCCTGAGAGCCCAGGCTATACTCACAGTCTCTGAGGTTGAAGTCATTCGGCGCCCGAGCAGACCAGAGACGCATGGTGTTGACGGTGTTATTCATATATCCAGGCACCGGAGTGTCATACGGCAGGGCCAGGACCACCTGTGGT
Organism: Spilogale gracilis; assembly: GCA_004023965.1. Taxonomy (NCBI): domain Eukaryota; kingdom Metazoa; phylum Chordata; class Mammalia; order Carnivora; family Mephitidae; genus Spilogale; species Spilogale gracilis. The sequence continues at coordinate 26,951 of PITA01004779.1, forward strand.
ATTAAGCCAAAGCAGCTCCTCAGTGTCCCATGTGTGGTGACGTAGGCTGAACAGTGAGCTGGGACACAGCAAGGGATTCTGTTCTTGACTCCATCACAGACTCAGACTATGGGAGACCTAAACCAAAATGTGTGTCCTAGGTCTGGGGTGGTGGGGATTTCTGAGGAGCCTCCTTTCACTGGAGCAATCTGGGTGCCTGGAATCATCCAGACTGAGGGTTCATTCTGTCATTCCCATACTGATTTCCTGGTATATCCCTTGTCCTGATCTGGATGCCACTTTATCATGTTTCAGGTAAGCCATAGTTCTGAGATATTAAAATATGATGTGCCAAGTGACAAATGCGAATCTGTTGTCATTAGAAGATAGTAATCAGGGTAAGTTTACTGTAGGTAATTCAGTAATCTGATTTCAAATACAGTGAAAATTAATGGAAGAGAAATATATGAAGATAGATTACAGAGGATGTTGAAAATGCTATGTGAGATTTTCAAAGTTGCATGAAGGAGTGTTATTTTAGTGGTCTGACAAATCAGCTGATAATTAGCTGAGATGGGTGTAAGGGGTAAGCTTCAGAAAATCTAGCTCATCTTTGTGACAGTCACCAAGACAGAGAAGAACAGGAAGATAACTGTGTTGCCTGTGAGTTTTAAATTTATGTGGGAAAAGACTCACTTCTATTCCCTGCCTCATCAGTCAAGCTTGAAGGAAAGGGAATGACAGACTGATGTACTAGAGGATGCCAGAGATCATTTTGGGCCATCCACTCATTTCGGACATGAGAGGAATGAAGCAGAGAGAGAAGTGACTTACCCATAATCAGTGGTAGGGTTGAAACCTACACAAATCTCTTTAATGTGGTTTGCTGAATTATGAATGAATGAAGCATTATAGTCTGTATCAGTCAATCACATATATTCAGTCTTGCTTCTATGAATATCATGACCTTGAAGTAATCACCCTTCTTTAAATGCCTTTGACTAGGAAATAAAGGTCTCTGGAGATTTTTAAAGCACATTGTGATCCATCAGGAAAAGGTGTTTACAGAGTGGGCATGAGTCTGGGTTCAAACATGATTTGTGCTTCTGACCCTTGAAGGGTAATTGAGGCAGCTGGGGAGGCACACAGCTCGGATGTCCCTTTAGAGAACGTCAGGCAGAACTTGCCACTTGGGAGCTCAAGTCCAGCCAAGCCGAGGCTGTGCTTTCTTAGGGATGTTCCCATTGTGGTAGTATCCTGAGAGGCAGGACTTGTCTCATGAGCAGTCTTCAGTCTTGGGCCCCATCAGCCTGGCTGCTTGCTCTGAGTTCCAGGGCCTGCTGAGGGTCTTCCTGAGGATCCTTCTTCTTTTGCTTTTTCTCTTCATAGGTGCCACACCTCCTCCCCTCCCTCTCTGCTGTCATTCACAGGCCCTGTCCTGATATGGAACCTGCACTTGTACTTCTCTCTGGTATCTGTTTCCCAGAGGACCTGAGCTGACACACACAACGGATTGCTCGGCTTATTGGAATCTGCCCACAGCATGAGCACACTGTGCCTGTCCTCATGCCCTCTGACCTCATCAGCTACAGACCTGGGGCTGACTTGGGCAATGGCTTCCAGAAATCCATGAATTGCTGCAAGCCTTGGGGCAGCTCACCTTGTATTCCATCTGCCCCATAACATTGCCTTCGTGGGCAGACAAAAATATATTGCCTCTAACTGAATTTCTGGAGGTATTATGAAAACGTGTAGAGGTGCCCTGTAAATAGAAGGTAGCTCAGCAGTGCGACCAAGTGTAAACAGAATATATCCAGGACTGGGGCGCCTGGGTGGCTCAGTGGGTTAAGCCTCTGCCTTCGGCTCGGGTCATAATCTCATGGTCCTGGGATCGAGGCCCATATCGGGCTCTCTGCTCAGCAGGGATCCTGCTTCCTCCTCTCTCTCTCTCTGCCTGCTGCTCTGCCTAGTTGTGATCTCTCTCTGTCAAATAAATAAATAAAATATATATATAAAGAATATATCCAGGACTGACTGTGTAAACTACATACCTTTAAATAGCTCAGAAGTCACTGGAAGTTTTAGACACCAAAACCTATACCAAATACTAGCTTAATGCCAAATACACATGTGAATTCTTTGGGCATATTAATGATTGATTTGTTTGCAGCTCTCCTGACTCTATTTGTAACCAACTGAAACTCAGATTGTGTTCTGTTGTTTAACCAAACTTTTCTTGAAATTACAGTATTCATTTATTCCTTTTACTATTATACCATAATAAGCTATTTTAGCTTTTATTTTTTTTAAAGATTTTATTTATTTATTTGACAGAGAGCGATCACAAGTAGGCAAAGAGGCAGGCAGAGAGAGGAGGAAGCAGGCTCCCTACTGAGCAGAGGCCCGACACGGGCCTTGATCCCAGGACCCTGAGATCATGACCTGAGCTGAAGGCAGAGGCTTTAACGCACTGAGCCACCCAGGCGCCCTATTTTAGCTTCTAATCTGCTATTTCCTATGTTGAATAAATTCATCCTCAGATAGAAAAATCATTTTTTAAATAGTCTTATTTTTCTGAACTATAAAGAGCTCCCTATGTGGATTAGCAGAATAAATTATCAGTTTTTTTTGTTTTTTTTTTTTTTTAAAGATTTTATTTATTTATTTGACAGAGAGAAACACAGTGAGAGAGGGAACACAAGCAGGGAGAATGAGAGAGGGAGAAGCAGGCTTCCCGCCGAGCAGGGAGCCCGATGTGGGGCTCGATCCCGGGTCTCCAGGATCATGACCTGAGCCGAAGGCAGTTGCTTAACCAACTGAGCCACCCAGGCGCCCAATTATCAGTTTAAAAAATTAACTATATAATGGGTCTTGGTTTTTCTAAAATAAAATAAAGCGCTTATTCATGGGGCATAATCCACAAACCAACTGAATTTAGCATTGCAGCACTGAATTTCACTCATAACTTTGCCAACTAAAAATATTAACTTGCTCTTTACCATTTTCTTTAAGTTTTTAAATGGCCAATGACATATCCTTTCCAGCCTGAGATCGTATTTATTAAGCAAATATCTCAAGTGGAGCCTCCAAAGATTGGACAAGGCAGTCTAGTAATTAATAGGGGTTATTTATCAGCAAGTAAAAAGACAGCAGAACACAAAGCATCACTAGGGGTGCTGTGAAGTGAACTGGGCAGCAGCACGGCAATGCTCAAATCTAGTGGCAGGATAAATACCTAGTCGGGGATTAAGGCCACCTGGACTGACACCAGCATGATTTCTCTAGAAATAATTCTGCACAAAAGAACAAAACATTTTGCAATATTTTGTATTTTTTTTCTTGACTTTGCAATGAAGAATATTTTTTGCAATCTTTTCAATAAATGCTTTAGTTTTAATATATTTACCCTTGAGAACTCCCAAGTAAATCTATCTATGGCAGTGAGGTAAGGAAGGCATCTAAATTTATTTAATCTTGGTATCAAAAACTTTATGTAAAACTGGACAGCTAAGCCTACTAGGATTATGGAATTTACAAGAGATTAATCAATTCCTTGTAAAGCTGTTTGCAAAATGACCCTGATGAGTCACTTGACCCTGGGGAAGTCACTTGTCTCTTGGTCTCAGCTCCCTTGTTTCCCAAGAGTGGGTTCACTAAGAGAAGGAACAGAATTACTGAGAAAAACATACTCTATTTCTCAATACACAATATACTATCTTCAATATCATATACATATCATCTTCTATGGTATGCATTCCCTGTGCTCTACTACACAAAATGTTCAGCATGAGAACACTCTGAATACCTGGGTGTCGATCCATTTGGTCCCAGTGTTGGTGTGCTCTACTTTTCCATAGAAGTGCACGGGCAGCATGAACTCAGGCCGGGCCTTCTCCCAGGGGTTTCCATGTCTAAGCCAATCATCTGCCTCTTCTACCTACAAAAAGGACACGGCTGAAAATTTATTTTTCAGGAGATATGGACCTTCCATTACTCAAGTCAAATAAAAATGAATCAAAATACCTGACTAAATCAATGCAAGAATACTGTTTGGTAAGAGAGATGATCGATTCTGTAGAACTCAGTTTGCCTTTGTTACAGTATTACAACCTTAATCAACAACAATCATACTTGTCAATACATATTACTGCATTTAATCCTCATAGCATAACCCTGTAGGATGGAACTATGATTTTTCCCCTTTTAAAGATGAGGAAATTCTTTTTTTTTTTTAATTTTTAAAAAGATTTTATTTATTATTTTGAGAGAGAGACAGCATGAGTGGGGGATGGGCAGAGGGGGAGGGCGAGTGAGAATCCCAAGCAGACTCTGCACTGAGTGCAGAACCCAATGTGGAGCCTCATCCCACAATCCTTGAGATCATGCCCTGAGCTGAAACAAAGAGTCAATGTTTGTTTGTTTGTCTATTTGTTTTTTTATAAGACCTCTTTTTTAAAAGATTTTATTTATTTATTTGACAGAGAGAGAGATCACAAATAGGTAAAGAGGCAGGCAGAGAGAGAGGAGGAAGCAGGATCCCTGCTGAGCAGAGAGCCCAACACTGGCCTCGATCCCAGGACCCTGAGATCATGACCTGAGCCGAAGGCAGAGGCTTTAACTCTTTGAGCCACCCAGGCGCCCTGTTTGTTTGTTTTTAAGATTTTTATTTATTTCTTTGACAGAGAGAGAGAGATCACAAATAGGTAAAGAGGCAGGCAGAGAGAGAGGAGGAAGCAGGATCCCTGCTGAGCAGAGAGCCCAACACCGGCCTCGATCCCAGGACCTGAGATCATGACCTGAGCTGAAGGCAGAGTCTTAACCCTCTGAGCCACCCAGGTGCCCCAAGAGTCAATGCTTAACCGACTGAGCCACCCAGGCCATCACTAACATCTTATTTATTTTGACTACAGATTCCTCCCTGTTTAATTCTGTGCCAAGGTGAGTTTCTCACCCTAACGTGGTCTCTGCATCTCAACTGTGCAAAAAGAAATGCAAAAAGGATAAACTAAAAACTAATAAGATTGGTTAGGTACAAGCAGAGGATGGGGATAGGATAGAAAGGATAAGGACACCTGTCTGGCAGTCCTTTTTATTTATCCTCTGACTTTTAGAGCCATGCAAATGTTTCACATACTAAAAATATAAACAAAATATAATCAATAAAGATGAAATAGAGCCCCAAATGGAATATATAGGAAAACCTAACTGTATCGAACACATAACCATTCTGGGGGTGACAGCAGAAAAGAACGAACCTAAGTAACTTTGGGAAAGAATATTTTGACTCTATACACACTAATATGCTCTAAAGCCAAAGGGAAAAATACTTTACTTAGTAGTTTTGGGGTTTTTTTGTTTGTTTGTTTGTTTTTATTTTTTATTTTTTTTTATTATTTTTTTCCAGTGTTCCAAGATTCATTCCCCATTCCCCACACCCAGTGCTCCACGCTTTAGGTGTCCCCAGTACCCACCACTAGGCTCTCCCATCCCTCCATCCCCCTCCCTCCAAGTCCCTCAGTTTGTTTCTGTGTTCAAAGTCTCTGTTGTTTCGTTTCCCTCCCTAGATTACCCTAGTTCCCATCTGCTTTCCTTCTCCCACTGTCCTCCAGTTTGCCCCTCATGCACTGCAAGTAAGTGAAACCATGTGATACTTGACTTTCTCTACTTGGCTTATTTCACTCAGCATAATCTCTTACAGTCCAGTCCATGTTGCTACAAAGGTTGGATATTCATCCTTTCTGATGGAGGCATAGTATTTCATTGTATATATGTACCACATCTTCTTTATCCATTCACCTGTTGATGGTCACCTTGGCTCTTTCCACAGTTTGGCGATTGTGGCCATTGCTGCGATGAACATTGGGGTACATATGGCCCTTCTTTTCACTACATCCGTAAAAGATGAGGAAATTCTAACTTGCTCGAAGTCACACAGATAGTAAATGGCACCGCTGAGTTTTGACTTTAGGTGTGTGGGTTCTGGGCCTGTGGCTTAACATCTGGGATACAATTGTCCAGCTTGGGGGACAGAGAGAGGACGTCCAGGGATGTCTGGAGTCGGACACCTGGACCTGAAAGCTCCTACAGGGCGGTTTCTCTCGGGATTCTTTTGCCTAGAATGCACAGACCAGTTAGGAAATTATACTCATAGAAAGCTCTCTTTCTCTCTCTCTTTTTAAAGATTTTATTCATTTATCTGACAGAGAGAGACAGAGAGAGAGAGACTGAGATCACAAGCAGGGGGATCAGGAGAAGGAGAAGCAGGCTCCCCCCCATTGAGAGGGGGCCTGACATGGGGCTCGATCCCAGGACCCTGGCTCAACTGACTGAGTCACCCAAGGGCCCCAACAGCTCCCTTGATAAAGCTTATTTCAGTATAGATACAAGACATTATCACATTTTGTGGTCTTTGTTTAATATAGCCCTTTAGTGATTTTGATTTGATATTGAACTACTAATTATGGTTCATTTTGAAAATAATATATACTAATAGGTAAGGAATTTATTTTATTGACAATTTCAACATTTTCCAATATATTTATGTTAACTTAACACTATATATTTCTTATAAAAAATTTGAGATCATAATTTGTATTTAGGGTATTCTGGACATCACGTGAATTTTGGTTGCTGCAGACAAACATGTCAAAACAAAACCAACAAAAAAACACAATGGAGAGGAGGGATGTACTTTTAAAGTAAAGACATTATTAGTGAAAGTTTTAAAATATTACACATATGTTAAATAATGCAACTGTGTTTTGATAAGAAAGGAGGGGTAAGGGCTGTTCGGACAAGGTACTCTTGTCAAAGAGATGACCCCAAATCTGGTTACTTTACTTATTTGATTTCTCATCTTCCCCTATTAGAAAAGTTAGCTTTAGTTGAAGACGACTTTGTTTAGGAATTATCAGGTGGTTTTATGTCCACCACCAAATATGAATGCAGTGCCTGCCCCAGGTATAGAGTGGAGACAAAGAAACACTGCTACTGTATTTGGAGACATCAGACCAAACACTGATGTCGACAGATGGACAGGGAATACGCGTGCATTTATTCGAACACTGATCATGACTTTATGTCAAGAAAGCCAGGGAGCTACCCCATTAACGCAGAGTTCCAGCACGGTGATGAATGAGAAGGGGCCTCCTAGCAATGGCATCTGTAAAGAGAAGATCTGGAAGTGAAAGAGACGCGGGCAGGAGGCAGGAGGCTGCATCACAGGTGGGGGGAAGCCTAGTGAAGGCTGGAGGGAGGTTTGAGGTTTGAGCGAATCAGCTGATCCAACCTTGTTACAATGCAGATTCTCAGGCAGTCTGGGGAGGGGTCTGAAATTCTACATTTTTAACAAGTCCCCAGGGGCTATACCTGGTGAGAAAGTAAGTGCAACTCAAAATCTAGACTTCTGCTTATCTAGTCTGAAGTAGAACAACAAAAAATTAAATAAAAACTTAACACGAAAATGGCTCAATTTCATGAGCTGTTAAGCTTTGGTGAAGTCAGAGTCTGCTAGCTTGTGTTAATAACTACAAACTCCACACAAATAAATGAGACTATCCACAGAAGTTTAAAACACCCTGACTTACAAAACACTTTCTGTTGCTCTTAGGCAAGGGCGGGTGGGGGTTTTCAAATGCTGGTCATTGTGAACACTGCTTCCTGTAACAGGAAGTCACCCCATTTCAGCACTTGGGATTGTTGTAAAACACACCTGAAGATATGGCCCGAAATGGGACAATGAGGCAGAATAGCTTTCCTCTCGAAAACCATGCATACAGGGGAGCTGACAACATGTTTTCTGCTGCCCTCTAGGCTTGCCACCACCGGCCCCCTCCTATGCCAGGGAGAGTCTGAGTGTGCAAAGCGACAAGACACGGGTCAGCAGATTACCCTTAATGCTATTAAATGTTGCTCTACTTTCCCCCTGCCAAATAATGGCTGGGGTAACAAGTTGTGTAGGAAGACAGAACTCTTAGCTTGCTGTTCTTTATTTTGAGTCTCTTCCTGATTTGGCAAGGAATCAGAAAATAATTCCCTTGATTTCACAAAGCTTGTTTTTCAAGTAAACTGCAAAACCGTTCATTGCCACAAGCTGATCTGAGCAGATCAGGGGAGAAAAGAGAACTGCCCTCCCCACTTACTAAATCCACAGAAGCTGCGGGATGATGATAAATGTCTTCTGTACCTTGCTTTCTTCCAATGAATCAACAAACTGGTCTGTACATTTAGATTTCCATGTAGCCAGTGATTCCTGAATGCACTAACATGTGGAACCCTGTGCAGGGTGGGGGCAAGATGGGAGAAGTGCTTTCACGGACATCCAAGTGGGCTGCTGGGTCTGAACGTCCCAGATGAAACAGAACTGAGACAAAGCAAGCGTGGGTCTGTGGAGTGAGGAGCAGGGTGCCAGTCAGGCGAGGGGGGACTGCTAGCACTTGGCACCTCCCTGGAGGAATTACTCAATGGCATCTGTCCTCCAGCCAGCACATATCAGCTCAGGGAGCTGTTAGCGACTGAATTCTAAGAAATGCTGACCCCCTCAACTGTGGGATACACAAGACATGAACTCAAGAGCAAACAAACATTGCTTTCTGATGGTACAAAGAACTGAAAGCCATTTCTGGGGAACCCCACGAATTTAACAGTGCTAACCAGAAGCTTGCTGGGCAACATGAATTGTGCATGACTAGTTACAGCGGGTTTGGCACAGGTTCTAAGAGAGAAAAGTGTTCTAATAGATACTGTTTGATTCAACTCTGAGACACATCTGACTGTTAAACTTTAATGCGAGACTGTCGCAATTATCTTTCTGTCCTTCCTCCCAGGGGCCAATTATTTTCATAGAACACTATTACTGATAAAGTTTCAATGATCCCCAGGAGAGTTCCAGAATTTTGTTAAGACAAGAATTTTGACAATAAAATTATTTTCCTTAGGGGATTCACAGTAACACTTTATTATTGTAAATCTTCCTTGAAGACAGACTTCAAAAACTAGAAGTCCATTAACCTTTAAGAATCTTCCCAGCTTGTGCCATTTTCTTCAGCAATGGTGTGTCTGAAATGTGTGGGGGGCATGTCCTTCACTCAAGGGACATGCTACTTTCCGGGAAGAGACTTTGTTTTTTGCGGAAATAGTTTCTTTTTTAACAGTATGATGTTAAAATCCCATCCCAGCAAACAATGTATGGGAAAAAAAAAAAAAAAAAGATGAGTTTTTCTGATTCAGTTTCAAGTCATAGTGAGAGTAATGATGGCCAGTGAGGTCAGCTTTGAAGACAAGCAGAAGTCATGTAGTTCTCTTTTTTATGACCACTAGAAATATGTACTTCCTGGTTCTGATAGGAGAGGAAGGGATGGTTTCCTGCATTAAAGACCACGGAACAGTAGCAAAGGTAGCACATATGATTTTTTTTTTTTTTTAAGATTTTATCTATTTAGTTGACAGAGAGATTGCAAGTAGGCAGAGAGGCAGGCAGAGAGAGAGGAGGAAGCAGGCTCCCTGCTGAGCAGAGAGCCCCATGTGGGCCTCAAACCCAGGACCCTGAGATCATGACCTGAGCTGAAGGCAGAGGCTTTAACCCACTGAGCCACCCAGGCGCCCAGCACGTATGATTTTAAAAGAGTGAGCTTCCATTAAATTCTGAGGAAAACGCACTTGAAAAGAAATTTTTTGAGAAGGGCTTGCTGGGTTTCTTTTAAAATTTTTCATGGAACAGTAAAGAGATAAGAAAGGACATCCTTAAACAGTCAGGGATATAATGAATACCACAAAGGATAATTTCAAAGACTGAGAATGGATACCATGAATTGTTTGGTCAGATGGTGTTAAAATGTTGGTCGGCCCAGAAAAGCCCTCTGACCTAGGTTTCTCACAGTGAAACTCTAGGTTACTTCACTGAGGAAGGAAACCCATTATTTTGTTTTTATAACTTCTATGATTATAACATACGCATTTCTTATGGAATATGAGTCATGGGGAAGAGTAAATATAAGATAGTAAAAGTCATCTGTAACTCCATCTCCCAGAGATAACGACTATTGAAGCTTTGATGTACATTTTTCCTAGTACTTTCTCTTTATCTTTTTGGCTTCTTTTGGATAGGTCATACCATCCATATGATTCCACACCTCATTTTCTCAACTCACATAAACAATTTCCCATTTCATTAAAATTAACAAAATATATATTAATAATAACATCAATATTATATAATACCACTATTTATTAAATTATCCTCTTAGGCAAAATTCACATTTTACTGAGTGCCTATCTGTGTAGCAAACATTTTACATATATTCATAATGGTTTCATGAAGCTGGTATCTCCATTGTGTAGACAGGAAAACTGAGGCTGAGAGGTCAGGTAACCAAATCAAAGTGAGACACCTCATAGGGATAATGAGTTGCAATTAAGCCTCAAATTAGAAATGAAATCTCAGTTAGGGGCTGCATGTTTTTTTCTATGCAATTTTGCTGCCTTCTAATTTATTTAGGGATACCTAAGATCTATTGGTCCTTAAAAAAATTTGGAAGTTTGTCTTTCAATACATTTGTCTTTCAAAATGTACCCAGTATTCTACTTCTGAGACTTTTTCCTTGGTGCATTCTTTCATCACATCAAACCTTCTAGTTTCTCCTTCCTTGGCTCAGAGAGTGTCAAAATACTGAGAGAGAGGAAGGAAAATGGTGTTGACACTCAGCTTATTCTCATCCTTCCTCACCTCTGAGATTAGCTCTAGCCTAGGTCCCCCCATCCAATCCTGAGCACTCCGCCCTCTTATACCGACTCATCCAAGTGTGGGAGGGGCTCAGAGAATGTGGGCTTTTTGGAAATCGAATCCAGTATCTTTTTGTCAATGATGTGTGTGTAGGGGAAAAAGACAGGGAGGGAGAAAGTTTAAACCACACTAGTTGGGGGAAGACTACCCTCATTAGGGTTGATTGTAGGCTCAAAGAATGACCAAAGATAAAGGAAACAAATACCTAAGAATCCAGTTTGGTTATATAAAAATCATATGAGAGTTATTTGTTTGGTCTGACTACTATTGTGCAAATTTCTGCCGAATGCTATAATTATACATATTAAATATGTGCTAGATTTATTTGACACGATCGTTACAAGACTCCCTGCTTGCATCTTATAAAAAAAAAATGAGAACAGTGAACTTACATGTCTTGTAAGATAAGCATATTAAGGAGGGTAGGACTCCTTAGAGACAAGAATACTGAACGTGGGCTGGGAAAACTGGGGATACAGATGCATGTTTGCCAGGAGTGTGATCTGAGCTAACTCTACTTCTCAAGATCTCAGTGTTCCCACCTTTAAGATGGCAGCATGCTTCCTACCATGGAGAGTTCTAGGAGAAGATCATCAGTCAAAACGTGTGCTCCCCCACTGTGCATGCTGCAGAGAACAGACTTCACACACTGTAGGAAGTCCACAGTTGGGAGTCAGTGGCGAACATTCTCAGAGTATTCTCAGAAGTCAGGCACTAGGTGAGGTGCTTCTGGATCCGGTGCTGAATGGTATCGGCAGGCTCTCTGCTCTTAGGGAACTCACATCCCAAAGGGGTAAGATTGATGGTTTTCTCTGGTTTTAAATGCCAGAGATATTAGAAAAGCTCTGTGTTAAATGTCTGTAAATTATAAACTACCCAGCATACTACGAAGGAGAAGTATTTTAATAACAAAGTTTTGAAAGATGGCTGACATACCTGCCATCCATCTCGGATCTTCTGATTGAAGATTCCATATTCGTATCGGATGCCGTATCCATAGGCTGCAAGTCCTAGGGTTGCCATGGAATCCAGGAAGCAGGCTAAATCAAAGGGAATGCGGGCAAAGGCAGAGTCATTGGGGTTAGCCCAAATTTTATCTTTCCTTAAAAGACACAGCAGCTACAAAACAATTTTTTCTCTGAAAACCCACAATTATTTTTATTTTATTTTATTTATTTATTTGACAGAGAGAAACACAGCCAGAAAGGGAACAGAAGCAGGGGAGTGACAGAGGGAGAAGCAGGCTTCCCGCTGAGCAGGGAGCCTGATGCAGGGCTTGATCCCAGGTCTCCGGGACCATGATCCAAGCCGAAGGCAGTCGTTTAACCAACTGAGCCACCCAGTTGCCTTTATTTTTATTCTTTTACTGCATATTTTTCTGCAGCATACATGTTCTAACACTTATGTACCTATTCTTTTTTTTTTTTTTTAAGATTTTATTTATTTATTTGACAGAGAGAGAGAGATCACAAGTAGGCAGAGAGATAGGCAGAGAGAGAGGAGGAAGCAGGCTCCCTGCCGAGCAGAGAGCCCGATGTGGGCCTGGATCCCAGGACCTTGAGATCATGACCTGAGCTGAAGGTAGAGGCTTAACCCACTGAGCCACAGGCGCCCTTATTTACCTATACTTAGATCAAGGGGTATCATGTTATTTCTCATGCTTTGCCTTAGAGGACAATACTATAACTTTTCCATATGCCTCCTTGTACAAGTGTTGAGTATACCTTTAGCATAAATATCAGGAAGTAGAGTTGCTTGGTCACAGGGAAGCATATTTTCTATTCAATGCAGTTGGCATTATCTTTTTAACGTTTTCCTTTACATTTGCTGAAAAATCATTTCCTGGATAAAGCACTCGAAATGCATCCATACAAAAAAAAGTATTAATGAACTAAACCATACCAATAATATAAGAAGTATATCACTGCGTACCAGTCGATCAGAAAACAGACTGTCAAGGGCACAAGACGACACCGCAATGGTGAAACAACTCTGGTCACACCTCACAAGTATGTGAAGTGAGCAGCTGTAGACAAAGAACAGTGAAGGAAAGCGGCCACTTGGGAAACCCTGAAGTGCACAGGAAGGAGCTGGCTAACTTTGGGGTTTTAAGCAATGTCTCCAAGAGTCTTAAGCAACGTCTCTTTGGTTCAAGTTCCCATCTCTGCTCTTTGTGTAGACCTGATCAAACCACAGTGCAAACTCAAAGACAAAAACATCTGTGAGCTTTGTACTTACAGACGGGTCACCCCTTGCACTCCTCCTAGACAGCCTGTCTGGTTCTTCCGAGCACGGTCACACTCGGCATCTGAGAAGTCAGCAAGTGGCCAGGCAACACTAACACCCTCACGATGTCACTTACCGGCAAGCCTCCCAAGACCACCATTGCCAAGCCCGGCGTCCTCCTCAATTTCTTCCAGCTCCTCCATATCCAATCCGAGCTGCAGAAGAAAGGAAAGCAATACTGGATGCGGGCACAAATGTAGGCCATTTCGGAAGCACAGTCATTTCTCAATCTCTGGGTCAGGCATCCAGGGTCCTCTGGGGACTCCATTCTGTCAGCTCTCCCACAGAGTGCTCTGACATCAGAGGCCCCCTGCAGATGCGGGTGACTGCAGGGCCCAGCAGCAGCGTGGGGAGGAGGGTGCGCTCCAAAGGTCCATCACTGGCTCTGTTACTTCTTAGCTCTCTGACTCTGGGCAACGTAAATGTCTCTATGCTTCTCTCTTTTTTAAAAAAGTGAGGATAACAGTATCTGCCTGATTTAGGGTTGTTATGAATTAAATGAGCTTATACAAACATAGCATTTAGAATTACCTGGAACAGATTATTTCTCAATAAATGTTAGCTCTTACTATTTCTTAAAACTATTACTATTTTGTGTCTGTGTGCCATAGGGGTAAAACCTCAGGAATGGGCTAGCACTCAGCTGACACTAACCAGGCTGAAGATGAAAACTATCAAAAAGTATGAAGTCAGACTTTCTGGGATGGACTAAAGTTCATCTTTTCACGATCACAACATATTTACTCAGTAGGGTCAATGGTTGTTAATCCAAAACCGGTTACTGAGTCACTGTCCATGAGGCCTGGGACCAGAGAGCAGTCTGGGAAATAGCCCTGAGGGCCAGCTGGACGAGGGCGAAAATCCTCTACTTCTTTCTGTGGTGGGTAAGAGACTCTGGGAGCCCAGTGAACATCCGCGACCTTGGTGATGGGTGGAACGGTTGCCAGCCAGCTCCCTGCCCCCGAGGGTTTGGCTCCCACAGCCAGAGGCCGGTTGGCACCAGACTGGACTCATGTCAGGGCTGAGCGGTCCTGGAGACCCCTTTGGGCTGCTCATCTGACAATAAGGAAGCCGATGGCTAGATAAATTAAATGACCTCCCCTATGTTGACTAGATAGTAATCTAGCCCATGATTGGCTAACAATGGTTTGTTGTGAAAATGACTGTATTCTTATCTGAAACCAAGGTAAGCCATTAAATTAGACATTATTTTAAATGGGAACGTAATTTATACATTTACAAACATACCGGTAAATTAGAACCACTCCTTGGAGCAACCTACTTGGGTCCACACCCTTACACCAAAAGTGGCTTTCTCACAGAAGACTTGAAAACTAAATCTCCTGAAGAGTTCAAAAGTGGCTTCGCCTCTGTTTATTTTTCAAGGGGCTTCCAAATGTGCTCCCCGGTGACTAGAGTTTGCTGGGGTCCTTGTGCAAGCCAACAACACAATGGGGAGCCAACTTAGGTAATATCATACAACTATGTAAATTGAGTAGCTGTGAACAAGTAACAGTAAAGACAAAGCCACTTTGGAACCCCTTCAGTGCTAATGCTAACACTCAGGATTTTTTCAATTCTAAATAAACATGGAAGTCTAAAGTAGGTTGTAAACCTTGAAGAGGTTGACGTAGGTTTCTTCACCCACCTGGTTATTTGCCAGGCCAGGGGAGATGTATCGTTTTCACCTGCTATCAGAGGAAGCAAAGAAAAGAGAAATGGAGGGGAGCTGCAATGATTCTTTGACAGAAAATACCTAACCGCCATGAAGGAAACCAGCCCTTCGCGACAGCAGCTGGCCGCAGAAGACGATCCCACGCCAAGAACAAAGAGCAGTTTGGGCTGCGCAGCCTCTCATTTAGAATGTGTATTTGCAAATACACATTCCTCCTTTCAGTCAAACGAAAAGGAGTAAGAACTATTTTTTGGCATGGAGATCCCTGAAGCTCCCAGGGAGAAACAGTTAAATACTGGCTCAGTTGGTGGAGCGTGTGACTCTTGATCTCCGAGTTGCAAGTTCCAGGCCCACATTGGGTGTAGAGATTACTTAAAAATAAGTTCCTTATGTAAGAAACTTTGGACTCAGAAACAAACTGAGGGTCTTGGAGGGGAGGAGGTGGGGGGATGGGAGAGCCTGGTGGTGGGTACCGAGGGCACATATTGCATGGAGCACTGGGTGTGGTGAGGCATAAACAGTGAATATTGGAACACTGAAAAAAAAAACATATATATAGAAAATAAGTTCCTTAAAAGAAACAAAAGTAGATAGGAGCTCAAAGTAAAACGTATGATTCTGATAGCAGGCGCTCAGGTACCTTTAAAAGGCTGGTTCAAATGCTAATTCCTAAGACGTAATTTGCTGGGAAATGCTGTCAAAACTGACTGCAAAAGAAAATTCTCATGAGGCAAAACCAGTTCTCTAACTTTGTTTCTCTTAAACCAGAGGTGTCCACTAGTTTATATTTCTAATTGTAGTAGCCATAGCTCAGAAGCAATTTTTCACCCGTGTGCGTGTGTTTGTGTGTGTGTGTTACATTTCCAAGTTTCCTGAATTGAACTTGAAATTTAAGGGGAGAGAATGAAAGAAATACGGAGACAATGTACCTGGTAAATGGCCTCGTCGCAGGCATTTTGCAGGCCAAGGTTGATCATGGTGTTCTGTAATGTTCGGCCCATGTAAAATTCCAAAGAGAGGTAATAAACCCTCTGAAACAAAGAGAGGTCATGTTAATGCTGTAAGGCCAACACTATCTGCCAACATGAAAACACAAAAGGTCACCAATAAAAAACAAACAGGTGAGACCAAGACAGGTTCAAACGAGACTCCTGAAGATGGATGAAAGGCTAAATACAAGCAAGACTGAAAACTGGCTTTGAGAAAAACCATTTTATACCCTTTTTTTGACAAAGTCGTTTTTATCCCCAGGGAGAAAAAAGCAAACTCACCCAACTAACTAGATTCAAAGTTTTGTGTGTGTGTTTTCCTTCCTGTTCACAAGCCTGGGGGGCCTGGGTGGCTCAGTGGGTTAAAGCCTCTGCCTTTTTGGCTCAGGTCATGATCTCAGAGTCCTCTCTGCTCAGCAGGGTGCCTACTTCCTCCTCTCTCTGCCTGCCTGTGATCTCTCTCTGTCAAATAAATAAATAATAAATAAATAAATAAATAAATAAATGAATGAATTTCAAGATCTTCCTTAAAAAATGTTGTTGCTGAAAATAAGTATTTGAAAAAGCACTCAACCCATGACAGATTTTACAAGCACATGAATTTAAGGTGATTTCCTATTTTCACTAAAATAATTTTGGGGGGAACCTCACCTCACATTTGGGGATATACAAGACTTTGAAAAATTGATCTACCTCATCCTCTTAGTGCTCTCTAACCACTTAAAGCATATTCCTGGTAGTAAAATATTTGAACACACCTTATAAATTACATGCATGTACTACTATTACTGATCTTTTATGTATATTTTCTATAAAGTGGACTTTTTGAAAGGCTTTTAAAGATAATGAAGCCATAACAATAACTAGTATCTAAAAATAATGTTATTTTTAGTCCTAGCATGGATCAGAGGACCCGGGAACTTCTGGGAAGCCCTATGAACAGGTGACAACACAACTGTAACTTGCAGGCCAGGCAAGAGTTAAGCACGGAGACCCCCTGGGGTGTGGGAGGAGGGCATCCCGAGTGACAGGTACACGGTGGGCAGAGGTCCAGAAGTGGGGAGTACAGGGCATGGACAGGGACAGCAGATCATTTTGGTGGGAGAGCACGGTGAGCCCAGGAGGGTAATGGGAGATAGGATAGGAGGGACAGGTTCCCCCAAACTGAGAAAGGCCTTAAATGCATGACTGTGGCAGACAGCGGGTGCCATGATAATTGAACAGAGGGTAAGATGTGTGCTGGAGCACACAGAATGAGATGAGATTGCATACCCAAATGCCTTCAGGAGCCAGGCAGAGAAAATAATGTGTAATGGGAGTCACATGAAACAGTGAAGAGTCCTGGGCCAAGAACTGGGGTGTATGTGTCCTGCTCACAGGCACTGAAAATTTAACTGCTTAGAGCTGTGTTGCTGGCCCAGTGAAGCACAAGGGCTGGCCATATTCAGCTGCATGCTGCCCCCTCTACCACTCGTGGGAAGCAAGGCAACCACTTGGACGGCTACTTCAATACACCAGGAGCCTGGGCCTCCAGTGCAGAGAAGGGAGAATGCAAGAGAGTGGGTAATTTCAAGAGAACCCACAGGAATCAACAGAATTTGGCAACCTGCTGAATGGGGGATACAGGAGGAAATCCTAGGTGAGGCAAAAGTTTTGGGTCTGAATGACTGTGAGGATGGCAATGCTATTAACATTACAAACAGAAGATAGGCCAGGATTCAAATGGATGATGATTTGAGTTTGAGGAAACAGGAAGAGATCTAGGTATGTTCACTGAACACTCAGAAATGTAGGAATGGAGTTTGAAAAGGAATCCAGGGCAGAGGTCCAGATTTGGGATTCATCTGTAGACTTACCAGAGAGCTGGGGAGATGGAAGGAAAGCTTGGACACATTTACTGGCTCCACTGTGTTATAATGAAGGCAGGGACCTTCTGCTTAGGGGAACAACTGTCACAGCCCAAATTCTTTTTTTTTTTTTTTTAAGATTTTATTTATTTATCTGACAGAGAGAGAGATCACAAGTAGACAGAGAGGTAGGCAGAGAGAGAGGAGGAAACAGGCTCCCTGCCCAAATTATTTTTTTTTTAAAGATTTTATTTATTTATCTGACAGAGAGAGATCACAAGTAGACAGAGAGGCAGGCAGAGAGAGAGAGGAGGAAACAGGCTCCCTGCTGAGCAGAGAGCCACTCCACTTGGGCCTCATTCTAGAACCCTGGGATCATGACCTTAGCCGAAGGCAGAGGTTTTAACCCACTGAGCCACCCATGAGCCCTACAGCAGAGATTCTTTATTAGCGTGTGGAATGAGTCTTGTTCACTGTGGTATCCCCAGCCTAACCCCATCAAAGTACCTTGTTTATACCTGCACTCAGATAGGAAAGTGCTGTCCAATGAAAAACTAACCAGAGGACAAGAGAACAATGAAGTACCAAATAAGCCAAGGGAAGAGAAACACACAAGGTGAGTGTATTGAACCGTGCTAAAAGCTGTGGAGGTGTGTGTTTGTGGCGGGGTGGTGGGGGTGTACGAGGTTCTAAAATATGGCTTATTGTCTCACTCTCCAGTTTAAAAACTTAAAGCATTATTTTTAATAGGAGGTGCAGTTCCTTCTATGCAAATAAAAAAAAGATACAGTAAACATAGGCATACACCAAGTTTTTCTAAGATTATATTTTAGCAGCTGCCACCTTTGGGTAGAGGCCTAGGCCTCTAGGGTGCAGAAGCATTTGAAAGCTTTGTAACAACAGCAGTTTCTTACTACAAGAATTTTCTTTCTTTTGCTCATGGGTTCTTTGGACTAGTCTCTTTTTCCCCCTTGTTTTTACAAATTGAAAATATTCCTAATAGATTGTTATGCCTTTCCCACTGCCTCCTTCACCCTTTGCGATATGCCCCCAGCCAGTTTTTCCAGTTTCCTCTTCCAATACTTACTCACAGCCCCCTTCCCTGCATAACACAATGCTTCTCCCATCCAGGTCTTTTCCAACCTTGCCCCTGCTCCCCACCCGCCCTTCCCAGATCCGCCAGAAAGCTCTCTAAGGAACCCTGCATCTCAGCCCCCGCGCAGTGGGTAGGGGTGGTCAGGGCACAGCCTTCCTCAGCAGTTTCTGGGGTACGGCTTAGGGTCAGAGCAGGGTCTGGCCCTCCGCCTCCCTCCTTGCCCCACCGCAGGAAACAAGGAAGTGCGGGAGCTCCACACCCCACTCCTCCGAACCGGTGGGAGTGACCGGGCGGAGCTCTGACAGTGGGGCGGGACCTCTGCTTCTCCCTCTTCACCTCACTCAGACCCCACGGGAAGACCTGGTCATCCACATCCCCCAAGCCAGCCCCTCCAAAGGATCTAGGGGCACTGAAGCACCTTCCTCCGACTCTTCTTTTCTGCCTCCTCTCCACTCCCCCCACCCCAGTCCCCGCTCTTATTACCATTTGACGGCGTCTGCGTCTGTCTCCCTTCCCTAAACAGTAAACTTAGCCAAAGCTCGGCTTTCGTTGGTTTTGCCCGGGGCGGACCGGCTTAGAACTGTGCCTGGCTTACACCCAGGAGGCGCCCTATACCTGCCATTAAATGCTCCAACGTTTGGGAAATAAGCGGACAGACGAGGGAGGCCTGGGCGCCGGCTCCCCAGGCGGCCGCGGGAGCCCAGGGCTGGGCGACTCGGGTGGGAGCGGGGTTGGCCGAGCGGTGCGGTGCGGTCCGCTGGGGGGCCCAGCCGGGACTCCGGGGGCACTTCCCCGCGGGGGGCGCGGCGAGGACGGCCACTCCGGGGCCCCCACCCGCCCGGCGGGTACCTTGGGGCACTTCTCGTAGTAGTGCTGCTGCGTGCGGATCCAGCGGCCCACCAGGTGGTCGCGCACCGTGTGCGCCAGCGCGAAGAAGTAGTCGCGGGGGGTGGCCACGTTGCGGTCCTTGACCAGCGTGAAGTGCAGGTGCCGGTTGAAGCCCTTCTTCAGCTCGGCCACGTTCTCCACGCCCACGATGCCGCGGATGCTGATCTGCCGCCGCTTCTCCTGGTCGGTCAGGGGCTTGGCCATGGCGGCGGCGGCGGCGACCGGCAGCGCGGCGAGCGGGACTAGCGGCCCGGGAGACGGACGCAGGGCAGGGGCGGAGCGGGCTCCGCGCCGCGCGCCGCCGCTTTTGAGTGGAAGGAAAAGTTTGGGGTCCGCCCCTGGGCGCGGCGCCGCCCGGGCTCCAGCTCACCCGCCAGGGGGGCGGAGGGACGGCCTGGCCCGCCCGGGACTCTGCGGCCGCCGCGGTGGGGGCTAGGGGCGGCGGCGGGGAGCGCGCGCGGGACCCCGGGTGGCCCGAGTGTGCGCGCCCGCCCGGCCCAGCTGGGGCGGAGTGCGGGCCGGGGCCACCCTCCCCCAGCCCCCGCGGTTGCACCGAGCCCTCTGGGCCGTCCTAGGTGGCAGGTACGGCCTATCACGTAGCCACTCGGTGGCCCGCTTCCGGATCTGTGAGCCCCAGAGGGCCGCAAGGGTCCTGTCAACCCACTGGAGATGCTCCGATACCCGGAGGGTGTGTGTGTGCACGCACGCGTTGGCAAACCTTTGTTTGACAGACGTTCGCTTGCGGTGTCATTATCGTTATTATTTCTCACCTGGAATGGGTTCCACCATAAATCTCTGAAAGGAGCTACACGCTTTTACTTCAGGGGTCCCGTGCTCCTTGTCTGTCGTGGGGCATTGTGCCAGCTTGGATCCCAGGCCTCAGAAAGAGATTCCAGAGGCCTCCTTTGCATTCAGTTATTTTTCGAAGACTCAGGGATGCGGATCGCTTGACCCCTTAGACCCATCCCCAGTTCTCCCGGTCAAAACCCCCTACTGCTCATCTGTAGAAAGGGGTGGGTAACAAGTCCCGAGTTGGATCTTTGGGCTGATTAGGAGTTGGGAGCTTTCCCGTCAGACCTCTTGTTTGAATTCCCTTTTTAAAGGAAGGTAGGGTGGAGTAGGGAGAAAAGCGAAGGGTATGTGTGTGGAAAAGGAAGGGATAACTCAGGGAGCCTGTTTCCTTGTTTACATAAAACAAAGCAGCCTGTGTTAATCTGCAGTACAGGCTGATCTTTGCACCGGTCACCTCAGGTTTGTTATGTGTGTGTTTGTGTATGCATGTGTGTGCATGTGCGTGTGTGTGTGTGTTTGAGCCTGGGCAAAGGCAAACACGTGGTATTTTTGGATGTTGGAAGCTTTTCCTTCTTCAATAAAGGGTAGTATTAATCTATTAGACTCTATTAGAAACAGTCCATTGCCCGAATGGCCAGCCTTGCCAACAAAGGCCTGTGTTATTCCCAACTACTGCTACCCGGTGGGTATTTTCTTGGGAAGAGCTGAGCAAACTATCCAAACCTCCCAGGACAAGTCTAAATTGCCCATTGTCAGAAAAGGACCTTGGGAAAGTGTGTTAATCTGGGATGATGGAGAAGCAGATGCAGAGGCATGATTAAACGCGCAAAGATTTTTATCAGGGCAAATGCCTGAGGAAGAGAAAACAGAGAAGGAGCCAAGTTGGCCTGGAAGAGCATCAGACTGTGAGGCAACTCTGAGCCCCAGGGAGGGAAACAGGGTGGAAAGTGGGCGTCCCAGGTTGCCCTGCAGTCCTAGGAAGAACCAGCAAGGCCACTGGCTCTTCTGGGGCCAAAGTCAAGTGTCAGAGGTGTCCCCATGCTCTCCGAGTCGTAGGTGGGAGCGCGCCCTGGAGGCGCCGACTCTGCACACAGGAAGGGTATCTGGGGCCCTTTGTCACTCCGGTTTGAGGTCTCTGGGCCCCATTCTGGTGGCCACCACAGAAAGATAAACACAGATCATCATAGATAAACATAAGTTAACATAGGTTGAACATAGGTTAACACAGATAAACAAGGGTTTACAGTCACTGTGTTTCAAGGCAGAGCTTAT
Organism: Spilogale gracilis; assembly: GCA_004023965.1. Lineage (NCBI taxonomy): Eukaryota > Metazoa > Chordata > Mammalia > Carnivora > Mephitidae > Spilogale > Spilogale gracilis. Next base: position 48,555 of record PITA01004779.1, read on the forward strand.
TGTGTTGGCAAACCATTTTTGGATTCATCAAAACCACAATGAGCATTTTCTGAGGGCTCTGGCTAGGCGCTTGATGTGCGTTCCCTCATTTAACCCTCTCATCAGGTCTGTGGGCAAGTTGTAGTTTTCTTCCCATTTGACAGATGATGAAACTGAGGCCTAGAGAAGGTACGCAGCTCACTGAAGATCCCGAAAGGAAGGAGCTGAAGAGGTTTGCAGATCTCTGCATGTTGTTTTCTCTCTTCTGAAACAGGGTTTGGGGTCTGTTTTGTAAACCCGAATTCCGACTGCACCTTAGCTGACCTATTTACCCTATCCGCTTGGTTTGTGCCATACTGTTCCCTGGCCTTTTGACCTACTTCTAATCAGTTTTGAAATCCAGGGAAATGTCAGAAGTCCAAAGTCGCCCCACATCAGGTCACTTGTCCTCTGGAGATCAGCAGTGTGAAACGTGAGCTGAGTTTTATGTTCAGTGAGTGTATTTAAGTACATTCCACTCAGTAGATTTAATGTATGAGTCTGTCAACCAAGGTGACTACGTAGGCTCTGCTGTTTTAAATATTTATAAGATGACTGAGAGCCCAGATTTATTATACTATTGAATGCCCTTACACTCCGTAGACGGCTCTGCTGACCGAATTGACATCTCTGTAATTGGCCGTGACCATGACCATTCACTTGTTACCTGAATACGTTTGGCTTATCTTGAAGCCAGTGAGTGTTCCTGGCACTTTTGAGTCCTGTCATATTTGATTTGCTCATTAATACAGTAGTTTGGCTTGTTAGGTGTGGTCCAGTGGGAGTTCCTGAAAAGCCAGAAATATTTGACAACCCGTCTCTTCCAGTCCGTCAGATCACTGACGGTCTTAATATGTCTGCTGGGGAATACGCAGAGACTGGAGAATCACGTAATGCCTCAATTTTGACTTCTGCAAAATAAGATTGAAGCTCTCTGTCCTATTCACGCCACAAGATGGGTAAACTGAAAAAAGATATGCCTGGAGAGGTACTAGGGGATGTTAAAAGTATTCTTAAGATGTAAACTTTGGGTTGGGGATTATGTTTTGAAATGTTAGTCAATATTTTAGTGTTCTCCTGGGAGTTTACTTTTTCCCCATCTCCCTTGAGATGCCACTGTAGCACGTGGGCTTAGAATCTCTGAGGAAAGATGTGAGCCTTCCTGGTTTGGGACTGCTGGCCTAGGTTGACATTTGGGAGATGCATGACGAGTAAGGGCCAAGAGGCTGAGGAAACTGGGACAGGAGTGAGAAGATGACATGAGAGGTGTGGAGGGGAAAGCGATGTCACTGGTCTTGCAGTGAGGAGCCTGGAGCCTGCTTTTCTGGGGGAGGCAGCAGAAACTGCAGTAGCCTGAGTCTGTGAAAGCAGCTGGGATGCTGCTCTGCTTGCTTAGAAGATCCAGGGAGATGGCAGGACCCCAGGGAGTGTGGCTCCTTGGAGGCTTCCAGCAGTCAGGGCTTAGACATGTTCACAAAGACTCCCCACCCCCAAGGAACCATTGGCTGAAGACTGGGTATGAGGCTGACTCAGAGAATCCCCAGGGGGGAGAGATGTTAAGTCCTGAGGCTTCCATCCCCCATCTCTTCCATGGTGCTTTGATCTCCAAATGAATGGACCATTTTCCCCCTTCCTGGAGAAATGGGGGCTCAAATTAGAAATTAAGCTGATACATGAAAAATAAAGTTGCAGTTTTATATGCTATTTGTGTTTGCTTTAGCCTTTGCTATTATTGCTAATGCAACAATGCATGTTTCAAAAAAAAGTTTCAACTTTTGTTTTTGTTATAGGCACGAATGAGAAGATTAATTCTGAGAAAATTTTGCAAAGAGATATGAACAAATCCTGACAAATGAAGGGAAGTGAGAAATGTGCTTAGCACAGGGTTTCAGCAGATAATCATGATGTGACATGCCCTAGAGGTAGCATCCCAGTGATCTTGTCTCGGGCCCTTGGTCATGCAGACAACATAAGTGAGCACATTTTCATTTCCCCTTTATGGGTAATTGATTAATTGTAAGCATTAACCATATAAAGCATAAACCATAAAAAACAAACTGTGGTTCCCTGAAAAGCTGTGGTTCTCCTATACAAATCTTACTGGTTTTTCAAATTTTGTTTCTTTATGAAGTAAATCTAAGGAATCACCAACACAGTTTCTCAAACACCAGATTCTCACTTTAACATTTCTGAGCTGTTTAATTACCAAACTTTAAAGTTCTAATCAATAAGATATTTAGATACTGAGAGCTTCAAACATACAACACAGAGAAAAATAGCTTTTGTTTTACTTAATGTTTGCAAGGATGGTAGTTGGGATGAGGCATTAAAAACTATTCTCAAACACAAATGAAGGGCTCTTCTTTTTGCATTTCTTGTTGTCTTAAGTGGATTATAGTTCATCACGCATAGTTTTGCATAGCATAATCTAACTCTGTTTTTCATTTGCATATTTCTAATATATTGATTTATTTAAAAAATATTTGTGCAGTGCCTACTATGTGTCCAGCATTGGGCTGGGCACTTGAGATACATCAGTGAACCAAACTGACTATAGAGTAGCCACATACATTATCTCCCCAGGACTCTTTTTTGGGAGGCTACCTCCCTCCTTTTCTCCCCTCCTCACCCCTTTATTTTTAAGAATAAGTCTATATACTTATTGTGGGAGTGGTCATTTGACAACCTGACCCGATTTTACAACCATGACTATAGGACTCCCCTGTGGTCATGTCCCGGGTGAAAGAAGGACCTGGAAGTATTGGCCAACTTGGAAAATCAACAAAGTAATCACTGAATGAGCAACCACTGTATACAAAGTACAATGTTCACTGCTAATGGTATAAAAATACAGGCTATGGTCTCTGCCTTACCAAGAACTTTTAAACTATGTTAAGGTACCACATTCACATGAAAATACAAGGCATGGTTGCCTGGGTGGCTCAGCTGGTTAAGCATCTGACTCTTGATTTCTGCTCAGGTCATCTTAGGGTCGTGAGATTGGGCCCCAGGTGGAGCTCCATGCTGGGTGTGGATTCTCTCTCCCTTTACCTCTGCCCCTCTCCCTGTTCTCTCCTTCCAAAAAAAGAAAAGAAAAGAAAATACAAGGCATACCATACTAAAGTAAACAAATAACTAGCCCAGGCCTTGAGTGCTATCTCAATTCACAGGAAGCAAAGAGTGGCTTGTCTTTGTCTTGAAGTCAAATGACAACAGCGGCTTCTCCTATTTCCCTTTCTTCCTGGAAGTAATGGGTCCTCCTCCACCCTCTCAAATGATGGTATCTTAGTCATGGAATCATAATACACTTCCAGTTTGAGATGAAAACACGAAGCTCCACTTTACTCATGATTTTCATTATGAATCATCTTACGTTTTTGAGGATAAGATTTAGTGTGAGAACTGCAGAGACAGACTCATACCAGCAGGGGGAGGAATTTGCCATTCGAACCTGACATCTCAGGTTATCCAGCAGTTTGGCAAGGAGGTGATTGCAATTTTAATTATTCCTTCATTTCTCCTTGTTTGTTCCAGATAGTGACACACCAAAACACCCTGAAAAAGATACCCCAAATCCAAAGACAATAAATCAAAATTGATTATTTTCATTGCCCTTGCCACAGCATAAAGTAGATGGCACTTTCTCCCTTTCAGAATCTTAGATGTAAAATATTGATATCTAAAGAAATAATTTATTCTGACACAGAATATTGGAGAACCTTTAAAATTAAAAAAATCATAGAATATTAACATTCTTTTTTTCTTTTTTAAAGATTTTATTTGTTAGAGAGAGAGCAGAAGCAGGCAGGAGAGCGGCAGGCAGAGGGAGAAGGAGAAGCAGGCTCCCCGCTGAGCAGGGGTCCCGAGATAGAGATGCTGGGTTCCATCCCAGGACCCTGGGATCATGAACTGAACCAAAAGCAGATGTTTAACTGATTGAGACACCCAAGTTCTGCCGCGACTTTAACATTCTTACACCAGATTTAGAACACACTCAAAGTTGGGTGTGCTAGTGGGCTTCCCGGTCAGCCGTAAGAATTTACAGGATTAGAATAACGAGTGGAGAGGACTCCTCTGAAGTCTGTAACAGCTTTTCAAGCCCATTTGGGCATGTCCGAACTGATGAAACAGGCCTGAGTGAAGCCAGTGTGCCCAGGGGAGGTTGAAGTCATCTGGGAGTCAAGTCATGCCCATTGTGGGGTTTAGGTATATGTGAGCGTGTCTAGCAAGCTGGGGTGGCTGGTGAGGTCTGAAGAGCTTCCTGGGTGACCAACTCACCCTAAGGGCAGAAGGAATCTGCTGATTAGCTTGAGCTGGGATGAAGCCTCTGTTGATGGAAGGGAGTCAATGGGTCTGACTGGGACCATTTCTTGATTGTGTTCTCTAGTCTAGGTACTTAGAAGCATGTGCTTCACAGGGACATGGAGGGCTGTCAGTAAAAACTGAATGAATCTTCACACTGAGTTTTATAAAAAATGCTCAGATCCTGGAAACACTGTTTTCCTTTCCAATGTGAATAAGTGAATCATTCTCTTGCACTTCGCTCCTGCACAGCTTGGAGGAGGGTCTGGAAGAGCGGCGAGCTCAAGGGGCAGAAGGGTTGCCAGCAGAACTGGGAACACATGGAGACACCTTCTGGAGACTCCCAGAAATACAGGATTTGTTATGCAGTGGTTGGTTGGAGGTTTGGCAACAAGAATCAGTGACATCATGTTGGAGTTAACAGGACGTCCTCTGACGCAGAGGCTTGTAAGAAGTGGAGAAATAGGCATTATGGCATACTATCCACCAGCTTCTTAGAATTAGAAAACATTTACTAAAAGAATCTTCATTACCATGTCTCTCCTTTGATGTATAAGCTCTTTTACAAAACTCTGTTCCTTGGGTAATATTTTTTATAGCTGTAAAACATACACTGATGAATAAATCTTAAGTGTGTATAACAATGAATTTTATAAATGAATAACTCATGCAAACTCACCTAGACTGATCTACAGAACATTAAGAGCAACCTAGAAGCCTCTCTTGGACTACTTCCACTCTCCCTCCTTAAGGGTAATCACCACCGATTTCTAATATTACAAATCACTCTTGCTTCTTTTGAACTTTGCGTAAATGGAATTATATAAAACATGTATATTCTGTCTGACTTGTTTTACTCAATATTATTCCTGCAAGTTCATTTACATTCTTGCCAAAACTCATGTTTTCATTGCTGTATAGTATTCCATGATATGAATGTAACACAATTGCATTTATGTTTTATTGTTGGTGGACATTTGGGTTTTGATTGTTATGAACAATGCTGTAGTAAAGCTATCGGTACATGTTTTTCCTGAACACATGCCCCCATTTCTGTTGGGAATGTAATGGCTGAATCTGATATATAAGTTTTAATGGCATCTTTTTTTCTTCCTGACATAGAAAATGTAGTTTGGCTAGATGTACAGTTCTCTTGGAGTAAAGAGATTGAAGTAGTGATAGGAGTAATTTGACCAGAAGGCTAGGAAGAAAGCATTAGGGTTGCTTAGACTAGCTGGGTACCAATACTTTTGAATCATCATTTGTTACCATAACTTATAATAAATTGTAACAATGTGAACTATACCATTGCTAATGACAAATTTAGAGACAATTAGGTTAGTTTTCAACTGTTACCTAGAATATTTTAGAATTTCTCCTCCCGGAAGCTAATTTTTATATTAGCCTTAGGAAGGTAAGCTTACGAAAGTAATTAAAATTTCTTAAAAATTGTTTCTGTCCATCAGAGGAGGTGGTTAAAAGTTTGTGGTGTTTACACTGGATACTGGGAAACATCAGTGGGTTTTCTAATTTTTTTAATTTTTAGTTAATCTGTTTTATGTGTTGACCATTGTGTTTCATGAATTTCAGCTATGAAGACTGAATGAAAGGGAATAGCACTAAGTTTGGGTCCCAGAAAACAAATGTTTTATGTTGTTGGCCTCCCCCAGAATCTCTGTGGCCAAAAATATCCATGAGGTTAAAGTTACTAGTAGCTCTTGGCCCCACACTTCAAATTCTGCATCTAATCTACTAGACTGTCACTTGGATTTGTTGAAAACTAATGTTATTTCTACTTGTTTCCTAAATATAAAACTACCATGTATTTATTCTAGAAAATTAGGATGGCATGTAAAAATGTAACAAATAAAAATCTCATGTAATAGCATCATCCTTTGTTAATATTTTGGAATATTTTCTTTCAGTTTTTAAATTACCCATGTTTTACATAGTTCTTTTATTTAATACATGTTTTTTGAGAACTTCCTATGTACTTATGTCCAAATGAATAGAACCAGAGATTCCACAATCTCTTACAGTGTCTCTAAGACTTGAGCTTACCCAACAGAATCCAGAACAACTCCAAGATCAGAAATGGCAGGGGGCTGGGAAGAGTGACCTCCAGGAGATGTTGCAGGAAAGAGATAACATAGCAACCCTGAGACAGTTGTCCTTAGAATGACTTGCTTGCAAGTTGGCCCTTGTCCAGCATCTGGAAACTAAGAATTCAGGCGTTTTCTCACAATTCCCTAACTGATAAGGATGTTTTACTGTACCTAGTCTAGACTGTGCAAATGATATGTTTATGCTGAACACCTGCTCTTCTGGGAGTTTGGAATTTTGGCACATGATAGGTCCCTACATGAGGAGCCTCCAATAAAAACCTTGGACTCTAAGTCTAATGAGCTTCTCTGGTACACAACACCTTACATGTGTCGCCACAGGTGGTTGTTGGAAGAATTAAGTACATCCTGTAACTCCATCCACAGAGGTTTCTGGAAGCTGGTTTTAGGTTCAGCAAGTCTTTGCCCATGCATCTTTTTTTTCTTTTTTCTTTTCTTTTCTTTTTTCTTCTTTCTTTTTTCTTTCTTTCTTTCTTTCTTTCTTTCTTTCTTTCTTTCTTTCTTTCTTTTTCTTTCTTTCTTTCTTTCTTCCTTCCTTTCTTTCTTTCTGATTATGTTTTGTATCCTTTTTTTTAAAAAAATTTTTGGCAGTAAACTGTACCTGTGAGTATGACTATATCCTGTGAGTCCTTCTTGCACATCATTGAACAAAGAGTTGGTTTTGGGGACCCCTGATATAGTGACCCCCTGGGAAATTAAGTTACCAGATGAGTTGTTACCTCTAATTTCATGGTGACCCTTAGGATAAAACTGAGAATAAACTCCTTGAGAGGGCCTCCTCGAATGCCATGCTCAGGAGTAGAGATTTGAGAAAGATAAGTGGTTTAATGTTCCAGGTAACTTATAACCACAGGAGACATGGGGAGACTGAACCTGAGGAATATCTATCTGTTCGGTCCACAACTTCCTCTGCCCTGATCAGTCCTATTGCTGGAGAACACTCTCACCGGTTTAAAAAAAAAAAAAGCACCTATCAATATAGTTCAGTATACCCTCAACACAAATATAGCTAAACATTTAAGGCAGACCAAAAGCATGATAGGCCTGGCTTCAATAGACAGAACCGACCCACAGAAGAAAAGGGTTAATACAGCAAACAGCAGAAATCTAAAAAATAAGGGCAAATGTGTAATAAAATTGAGAAATTTTTATTTATAGAGTTCTTCTTACTGAGAGCGCAGTATGTGTTAGAAGAAATGTGTTGCTTGGGTGCTGGCTTATTCTCAATCAATCCTGGGCATTTTGGTTTACTCTCTAATCCCGAAATCACTTGGTCTCAAGCACTGAGACACTTCTCACTTCAAACTGGCATTGGTTTATATGAGTTAAGAAACATCTTTAACAACTTGGCAAGTAGGGTGGTCATAGAAGAGAATTATGTCACAACATAGGAAATATCTTGAAATCGATGATCAGACATCATTGAGCCCAAAGACCATCAGACACACTTTGAGAGGGAGCTCCTATTCAGCTTCCACGTTCTTAGAGACCACACTTTTAGAATAGAGTGGCTTTTCCTCCCATTTCCTCTTTCCTTGAGACCCGCCCCCCCAACTGCAATGTCTGGGCTGCCAGGAGGAAAAAGAAGTCTCTTAAAATGTCTCTTAAAATGAAATAAGCAAACCCCAACCTCTCTGTGCAAAGATGAAACACTCACATTACCGCACAGAACAGTTTAGCCCCACATTCTCCCAATCATCCATCCTTGCTGGGCTCGGCTGCGGTTTTCCTTTTATGTGATCAGAGTTCCCTTAAAGGATTTTGACAGAAAAGGGTGGGGGGAAAAGGATTTCCCCCAAAGCAGATGTCCACGGTGTCCTCAACACCGCAATGGCTGCAGCTTAAAAAATTCTAGTCCTAAGACCTTCCCTCTTGTTCTGCTTCACTAAGAAATGTAATTTTTGTCATCAAGAACATCAGCAAAACAGCCTGAGTGGGGCTGGCCTCTGAAGATCTTCCTGCCTTAGCCTTCCTGAGCCAGCATCCCTTCCACTGCACGGTACCCCCTCTGCCTCCAACTGTCGGTATCTGAGAGGTACAGTCTTGAGTGGAAACAAAGGAGGTGGTAGGGACGCCTGGGTGGCTCAGTTGTTAAGTGTCTGCCTTTGGCTCAGGTCATGATCCCAGAGACCGGGGATCGAGTCCCACATCGGGCTCCCTGCTCAGCGGGAAGCCTGCTTCTCCCTCTCTCACTCCCCCTGCTTGTGTTCCCTCCCTAGCTGTGTCTCTCTCTGTCAAATAAATAAATAAAATCTTTTTAAAAAAGGAGTTAAAGTAATGTACACAGGTAGTTGTGGCTGGTTGTTCACACAAACAAGGAAGAGCATATGGGAAACTGTTGTTCCTATTAGAATAATGCTAAAAAAGACAGGTCCCTGTCCTCCAGGAATTTATTCACATAAAGTATTTGTCTAACAAAACCTAAAACTTGAAAACTCTTTAAATCTATTTTGAGGATCCACAAAACACATGTAATTTTAAAACCAGGAGTTGTAATTTGTTACTCTACACCCCGAGTCAAATAGCTTTGCATGCAAGGGAGGAAGCTGAGCAGCCCTGCACTGCCCCCGGGGGAATGTGAGGATTAGTACTTCCTTCCTATCTGGAAAGTAGAGCAGAATGGTTAGGTGTGAAGGCCCCAGAACCACCATGTGGGGGGTTCCAATCCCAGCTCCATCACTTACCAGCCATGTGACCTTAAGGCAAATTACACTAACTTTATTTGCTTTAGTTTTCCCATTTTTAAATTAGAGGACAACAATAATGCCAAGCTCATAGGGATGTTGTGTAGATTAAGTGAGTGAATAAATGGGAACTGTTTGGAATAGTGCTTGGTATGTGGTGAGCATAGTAACATTACTATTATTAATTGCCCTAAGAAACATATAAGTTGGGGCGCCTGGGTGGCTCAGTTGGTTAAGCAACTGCCTTCGGCTCAGGTCATGATCCTGGAGACCTGGGATCGAGCCCCACATCAGGCTCCCTGCTAGGCAGGAAGCCTGCTTCTTCCTCTCTCGCTCCCCCTGCTTGTGTTCCCTCTCTAGCCGTGTTTCTCTCTGTCAAATAAATAAATAAAATGTTTAAAAAAAAAAAAAAAGCAAAAAAAAGAAACATTGTTGTGAATGATACTTAAGGAATGAAAATCTTGTAAAGTTATTCAAGGCCAAAATCCTTTGCAAACTTCTTCCCCTTCCCCATCCATATTGCAAACATAATAGCAATGCATATTTAATTATATACTGACCATTCTGCATTGCCAGGATCCCGATGATGTGCTCTAATAGGCATGTCACTTATTTTTTTTCACTTAATCCTTACAACCATCATATCATGTAGGTACTATTATCTCCAGTTTATGATAAGCAAAAGCTTATTGAGGTTAATTACCTTGTCTAAGCTCGTATTTAATGAAGTGATTAATGTGGGCGAGGAACCTGGTTTTTATGACTCAAGAGTCCATATTGAGACAGATTTTCAGTTCAGCAAGACCCAAAGAATGATTAAAAAAATTTTTTTTTTCAAATTCAGTGAATGTTTTTATCGACTTGAAAAATAAACGGCATATAAATAAAGACCAGACAAGGGCAACCCTGTTACATAATAACAATGAGTTCCAAATGAGCCTTCAAAACAACAATTGGACCAAAATATCAACTAAACAATAATGATCACATAATCCAATTTCAAAACTGTATACAAACGCCAACATTTTTGTTTGTTTGTTTTTTTACATTTTATTTAAATTCTAGTTACTTCACATACAGTGTAATATTGGTTTCAGGAATAGAATTCAGTGATTTGTCACTTATATATAACAGCCCGTGCTCATCACAAGTGTCCCCTTAATGCCCATCACCCGTTTAGCCCATCCTGCCCCCATCTCCCCTTCAACAACCTTCAGTTTGTTCTCTATAGTTAAGAGTCTCTTGGGGCATGTGGGCAGCTCAGTTGATTTTGATTCTGGCTCAGGTCATGATCTCAGGGTCATAAGATTGAGCCCCTGCATGGGGGTTCATGCTCAGCAGAGTCTGCTTCAGATTCTCTCTCTCACTCTTTCTCTTCCCCTTACCCCCTGTGCACACACTCTTTTTCTAAAATAATAAATAAATGTTTAAAAAAGAGTCTCTTATGGTTTGTTTCCCCCTCTTTTTTTTCCTTCCTGTATGTTCATCTTTTTTGTTTCTTAAATTCCCCATATGAATGCTATCATATAGTATATATCTTTCTCTGACTGACTTATTTTGCTTAGCAAAATACACTTTAGCTCCATCCATGTCACTGTGAATGGCAAGATTTCATTCTTTTTGATGGCTGAGTAATATTCCACTATATTAATAATAAATCAACCAGCATGTCACCCCCTCATCTCTAATTTTATTTTGTTTTTTTTTGAGGGGGCATGAAGAGAGAGCACAAGCAGGGAGGAGCAGAGGGAGAGAGAGAGAGAATCCTGGGCAAGCTACATACTCAGCACGGAGCCTAACATGGGGCTTGATCCGAGGCCCCTGCGATCATGACCTGAGCCGGTATCAAGAGTTGGATGCTTAACCTACTGAGCCACCCAGGTGCCCCCAACTCTCATTTTAAATAGGCACTGTGAAAACGGGAATGCTGAGTAGTATATACTGATATCAGTGTTTTCTAATGAGTACCTATACTACATTAATTCCCTTCAGTTAAAGAGGCACATGAAATAGAAAAAAATCTTATCAGTCTATAAAAGGAGTTAGTGTTTAGAAATGACAATGAAGTACTTGCATCTTCGTTTTTCGAAACTTCACAAAGGTGCAAACAATGTACTGCTTTCCGGGCTCACATAGGCAGGTCAGTACTATTATATCTGGTCTTCCTAGATGCAGCAGCATCTCGGGGCCGTGCTTCCTGCAAATCTGACAGAGCACCAGCTCTCATGATGTCTATCACAGCCCACAGCTCTGTGCACCTGGTAGGAGCTTGTGGAAGGGGTGTGGTGGGCGTGTTTGGACTCCAAGGGTCATCGGGGTCACTGACACCTTCCTATACATAACCGAGCCGCCTGTATTCTAAACTCGGGCGTCTGATATCCAAGTTAAAGACTGTTGGTGCACAGTCCTGGTGCCTCAAATATTCTATTCTGTGAGCACTTGCCAGCACCGTTTGTAACATTCTCTGTATTTACATAATTATGCACTGGATCTAGATTATGGTGGCCACTTAGAGGTAGTGTCTTTGGTCCTAAATTGTCATCTCCATCCCTAACTTAGCCTGCAGGCTTCTCGAACTAGAGGCAAAGATGGTAAATTTTCATAGTTTAATAATGTAGTTCTTCTCTGAGCTGAGTTACTGATATTCTGGATACTTGAGGAGCTGCTGGATGTCAGACAACCTCTCCTAACCCCTGAGGCTCTCGGGATAGGTCACCCACTTACATTTTCAAACACCAGCTGGTTAACAAAGGACACATCTCTTCACTCGTCACCATCACATCTAGTGTCCCGTTCTTGCTATTGGCACCACTTCTGTTGACTTGGTGTCTTTCAAGTTGCTTCAGTTTCTCTTTTTCCATTAACTTCTTTTGAACAGGGTTTGGTCCTAAGACAAATTTGCCTCCTTTGTGTTCAAGAAGAATCTGAAGGTCTCTGTCCTTGATATGACTTGGTTCTTCTTTGGGTATGTTGTTTCAGCAGTAGAAATTCTTGCCTCTGATGAGACATGCACACATTTCCTGCTCTTCCTGTGCCCCATAGTGCTGACAGAGGCATGTATTTGCTCCTCAGATAACTTTAAAAAATTTTTTATCAGCTATGTTGATCTTTAAACTGTGAGAAGAAAATTCCCAGTTCAGTTTTGAGTAGCTTAGAGGCAGTGATATCTTGTGTGTTCATTTCTTGGAAAAGATGCATTAGGTAAAGTTGGCTCTGGCCCCAGTTTCAACTGAGCTGTGGAAGCTCTGTTGTTTTTCAAGCTCCATCAGTTGTGAGCATCTAGTATTCTGAGACATAACTCGAGTACTGAAGAGAATATCCCCCTTCACCGTGTATTCTCTGCAGAGATGAAATCAAGCCTCCTGGCTTCCTGCTATTTCCAAAATATTTGCTTTTGTAAAAAAAAGAATCTATCCCAGGAATGAAAGGCACAGACTTAAACAGCCCTCATTCACTCGAATCACTGCACTGGTATGACTGTCACTTTCCTTTGCTGATTTGGCCGCCAGCCGCCAGCCTCACTTTTCTGGAAGTGGCACTCGGATTGGATGCCATCATTTGGATTCTAAGTCATGATGTCCTGCCCTCTATCACCTAAGAGTCAGACACAGAACCCAAGCAAAAAGCCCACTGTCTTTTTGAGATCAAATCTTGAGCAGAGAGAAAAAAATGGGAAAAGCAGGAGCATTTGGCCAGCCTTTGTGCAGCACAGAGAAGGCAAATTGCTCATCAGTTCCTACTCCTTGATACCCAGAGCTGTTCTGGGTCCCATCTTTCTGAGCTAACATTCTATTACGTTCTGTCTGTGCCTTTAGTCAGTCAGAGTCAAGTTCCATTTTTTTTTTTGGAACCAGATTCCTCCCTGGTGCCCCGCCTCCACGGTCTGGCCCCGCCCACCTCCTGACCTCACCAGGCACTGCTCTCCCTCTCACCACAGGTCAGCTGCCTGGCATCAGGGCATCCCTCCCTAGCTCCCTGGACACACGGAGCTTGTTCCCTCCTCAAGGTCCTCTGCCACCACCCATGGCTCTGCCGCCCAAATGCCACCTTCTCAGAGAGGCAATTCGGCACTCCAAAACTTTCTATCTCATTAGCCTGTTCCATTTCTGGTACTAGTATTTAAAATCATCTTGAGTTTCATTTATCCACTAATTTATTATTTGCATTTCCCAATTAGAATATCAGGTCTAAGAAGGTGGAGACCTTGTCTATTTTGTTCACTGGTATCTCTAGTGTTTCCCTGCGTTTGGCATTTAATGGCTGATCAGTGAATACTATTGAGTGAGTGAGTGTGTTGTACACAGTGTGCCTTTCCTATAGCGATTACCGTGTCCTGTAGCCAAGTGGTTAATGATGAGTGTCCGCTCTGGACTTAGGCTGGATTCAAATCTTTGCTCTAATACTTGCCTGTTGTGTGACCTTAAGCAAGTTACTTAAGCTCTCTATGCTTTAAATTTTCTCATTTCTAAAATGTTAATAAGAAAAATGTGTAAGTAAGATGAAGATTAACCCAGCCTTTTGTACCTTGCGTGGAAAACAATGAGGTTCAATATATGACTACCAATGTTATTAGAGTATTTCTCAATTGTAAGAGGCCTTTGTCAAAGATTGTAAAATGCACCACGGACTTCATATTAGCTCTTTTGGAGAAAATCAAAACCAAATACAACATTAAATGCACACAACTATAGAAAACCTAATTTACAATATCATACATTTTTCTCTACAAATACATGTTGTTTGCTTTTTCAGAATGATAGTCACACTTGGGGTTGAAAATGCCTATTGAATATGGCCATTTGCAGTTACATGTAATGTAATGGTAACGCGTGGTGATGATTTGGACCTTGTTAACATCTTTGTGATGCTGCAAAACATTTAAACACATGTCAGAGAATAGTGTGGACCATGTGGGGTTTTGTAAGTTTGTTTGCATTTCCCTTTTGGTTCCTTGTATTGTTGCTGCTAATTGAATTATAAGTAACTATAAGTAAAGCACTTTTCTGGGAAGTAGCAGGAAGCTGTTGACATATTTAGACATCTGAAAGACAATTGTTTTTTTTTTTTAAGATTTTATTTATTTACTTGACAGAGAGAAAGAGAGAGATCACAGGTAGGCAGAGAGGCAGGCAGAGAGAGAGGAGGAAGCAGGCTCCCTGCTGAGCAGGGAGCAGGGATGCGGCCTCGATGATAACAGGATGGTGAGATCATGACCTGAGCCGAAGGCAGAGGCTTTAACCCACTGAACCACCCAGGTGCCCAGTTTCTTTTTAAAAATATTTTATTTATTTATTTGACAGAGAGAAACACAGCCAGAGAGGGAACACAAGCAGGGGGAGTGAGAGAGGGAGAAGCAGGCTTCCTGCCGAGCAGGGAGCCTGATGCAGGGCTGGATCCCAGGTCTCTGGGATCATGACCCAAGCGGAAGGTAGTTGCTTAACCAACTGAGCCACCCAGGCGCCCCTGAGAAACAGTTTTTGACACATCAGTTGGTTCAAAGAATTAAAAATCTTGTAATCTGTTCTCAAAACTTTGGCCACTTTTCTTTTTGCCACTTTCAGTCACAGCATACGGTGTACGGTTATTAATTTTGTACAACTCTTTTTTTCCATTGCATTCTAGTGGAATCTTTTAAAAGACTTCTTAACTGATCACTGCGATGTGAATTTAAGTTTTCCAGCTGCCTGAAACTGATATTATACTGTAGGTTAGCTGTACAGGAATTAAAATTTAAAAATATAAAAACAAATAAATTTACCACCTGCCAGTGCGAATAACTTCCCAGAAGCAACAGACTGATGAACTGATCCATGCCCACATCTTATTAATTTCTCAAATGCTCTAGCAGTGCAAACTCTGAGTCTGTGCCATCCTCACGTTCTCTTCCTCTGCCTTTCCAAGCCCAGTTGCGCATGAGAATCATATGGGCAACTTAAAAAAGTCCCACGTTCTCAGGTCAGATCCCAAGCCAATTAACTGAGTACCTGGTATCGCTATTTGTAAAGCTCCTCAGATGATTTCCCTGTGCAGTTGGAGGCTGAGAGGCACCTGCCGTACCAGCAGCTGGTGACTTTCTTTTGACACATGTGAGATGTGTCTTCACTGCAGAGAAGTCACACACACACCAAAAAACCTTTGCATCAGAGAAAAAAGTAAATAGGGTGCTATTATTAGCCTAGCCCCAGGAAGCTTCAGACCATGAAAAATATCATATTGGGTCAGACCCTTTTTGTGGAATAATGTATGTTCCTTTGTTGTCCTAAAGAGCACCTTTGATAGTTCCTAGTGGGAAGGTGTCCCGGAGATTATGTTTCCTTAGTTATTGCCAAAAACCTGACAAGAGGCTTAAGGATGAAGCCTGACTCCTGAGACGTCTAAAGAGAAAGAAAACACATGTGGAAAACACAAATGGACCCTTAGCTCTATGTCTGACACTCCTTGTCAAGGAGCCTGCATCTGTACCTTGTTCTCTCTTGTCCCCTGGGAGTCCCTGATTTGGCAGCCCAAATGCTCCAGGACTGCTTCCTCTGATCCAGTGGGATCCTCTCTCTACCTCTTCCCATGGCATGGAGAACAGATTTTCTTAACATTGAGGAAGAGTCCGTTCCACTTGGACAATAGGCAAGCAGCTTACACGCAGTATGTGTATTATAGGAGGATACTGCACTACATTTCAATACTTGATCTTAGTTGAAATCTTAAAGACATGGAATTTAATAGTGGTATGGAGTTCTGGGTGATCCTCATAAGTCTGTAAGATTGACTAATTTCTTTCTGAAAGGTACGTATGATCTTTTCCCTGCAGGTCTATCAGTTCTGAGCAAGCCCATCACCATACCTAGGTACTAAATTTTGCATATTTGCAAAGCCTATTGTATTGCCAACAAGAAAACCAGCCTCATGAGAAACTGCAATTAACCTTCACTTGCTCATCATTTTTAGACTGCCAATTGATAAGACTGGGGACGTACTTCTTCACATCTGACATCCACACTGCCCACCACGCAATTAGGAAAAATTGAGTGGAGTGTTCTTTTCACAGATCCTATGTGGGAATCAGCATAAAGAGGGAAGCATTAGGGTCCTCATTTACTTGAGACAACTTGCTCATTACAAACTTATTAGCTACTAGGTTGAAAATACAGTCCAGAAACAGAGTGCAGAGTAGTTCGTATTTAATATCTTAATCTTTCCTTAAAAGTAGTTTGTTAGGGGCACCTGGGTGGCTCAGTGGCTAAGTGCCTGCCTTCGGCTCAGGTCATGATCCCGGAGTCCCAGGATAGAGCCCCACATCAGGCCCCCTGCTAGCGGGAAGCCTACTTCTCCCTCTCTCACTCCCCCTGTTTGTGTTTCCTCTCTAGTTGTGTTTCTCTCTGTCAAATAAATAAAATCTTAAAAAAATATATATATATAGTTTTGCTTTCCAAACAACTAACCAAATTTCAAATATTTTTCAACATTTTCGAATAATTTTCTTTCTCCCTTTGTGATTCTGTTCAATATCTATTGAAATCTCTGTTTCTGAGTTGTAGTTGATTTAGTAATAGCATGCCATTTTGATTATTGTGACTTTGAAATAGATTTTAACGTGTCTTACAAATGGAAGTTACTGCTTTTGCTCAGAATGTCCTTGCCTACAGTCTTCCATTAATTTAACAAAAGAATTTAACATTTTGTCAAGTTCTGTAGATAGGCATTGTCTCCCGAGAAGACAATTATATGACTCGTTATTGACACTCAGTTGGGATTTTGGTAATAAAAAATAGAGAGGATGGGATGGTGGCATCACGAACAGAATGCACACAAACGAATAATCCCTAACACCTCATAGCACTCATCATGGGCCAGGTCCTGTTCAGAGTGTTTTATACATATTATTTGATCTAACCATCAGAACCATTCTATTTTCACCTCTACTTGAGAGTGTGGAAAATGGGGGTGAGTTTTCATCCCATGGTCCTGAGCACATAGCTGGCAAAACCTGGAGCCAAGAACAGAATTCAGTTACCGCCAGGTGCTGCCCTTAATCCCTATATTTTAGTCCTCTCAGGGTTGTCTGATAATGTAGACTGTAGAGGTTACTTAATGAATACTGACATTTAACGTGTCTTTTATCTCTATTGCAAAGCGCTGTTATAAGCATGATCTCATATTGTGCCCTTTCTCTGTGTGGAACATATAGAAATGCATGGTTGGACATACTTTCATTACTAGAGAATTTTAGCCAGGGTGGAAAAACACTGTTTTATACCTTTATGAAGTTTTCTCTCATCACAGTGGTTTCTTTAGCTTTATGCTTTCCTTTATTATACTATGAATATTACACATATTACAAATTATGGCTATACCTCAAAAGATGGCTTGTAAGTTGTTAAGAGATAATTAAAATTTAATATTCTTCCATCCTCGTTAGTGGAATTATAACCTGTTATATTTATTATCAGGGAATTTTAGAAAAAATATTTGGGGAAAAGGACAAGACCAACCAACCAAAATATTAATTCTTTTGGATTTCATGATGAACATTGATTTTTCCCTGGAGGAAGAAGGAAGAAAGATATGAGCAAGATTCATAACCATTGGAGGTGTGTAAGAGCTATTTTTAATTGCTTCCTTAATGGGAGAAAGGTTTTCTATTCTCTTCACAGGGAAAAGAACAAGTTAAAGGCCATGTTAGAGAGGCTCAGAACAAAATGGAGAACAATCTTCCCCAGAAGAGGAAGCAAATCAAAGCCCTTCCACAACCAAGGGACTATGGGAAGGGAAGGAAAAAGAAGGGTCAGGAGATCTGCTCCTAGGTCCCTGACACCCCTTCCTCTGTTTTGGGCTTTATCTCAGGGAATAGCTTGGGGAAAATAGGAACAGACTTAGTTGTAGTTGGAGGGAGGCTTGTAAGGAGAGTCTCGGTCATGTCCAACATGGTTCCTCACCCTTTCAAAGTGTACAATTTCGTGATTTTTAGTACAATCACAAGGTTATGCAACCATCACTACTAATTCTGATATCTAATTCTGTACCTGAAGCTTTTCTTAGCATAGTTGTGGCAGAGTGGTAGAGATAATACATCCAAAAACTAGACTGAACTTTTGTGCATTTAATTAGGTGTCTCTACTGTTCAGTTTTTTTCAATGCCTCAAATTCTGTGTGTATCCAAACTTCTGGATCTTTGGATAAAGATAAGATTTAAGAAGTCTCAGTTACCTGTGATGTATTATGTCAGACTCTGGCTCCCTAAATGCCAGTATCAGTAGAAGTTGCTAGTATATATATTTGAATACAATATGCAAGTGTCTTTAGCATGCTCATATAAATTATAAGGTAGTGTGATCTGAGAACTTCTTTAATTACCATAGTTCCTTTAATTCATGATCAAAAATCCTGATTCAACAGAAAGTCCTCCTTCCTTATCAGTGAGTTGAAGAGATAAGTAAAAGATTAATGCACACATTAGAGTTAGAAAAACAGGATCTCACTTTCAGAAAATAGGATGATATCTTGCAAATCATTCCATCATTCCTATGAGGCAAGGCCAGGAATCAGAAGTTCCATTAACCTCAGTGTCACGAGAAGAGTAGAAAGTGACTAATGTATTCCTTTAGGCAGAGAACAGAAGGGAAGAAAAACAGCAGGGTGAGCAGACCCACGAAGGAGGAAGAAGTAAGTATCAGGGTAGCAGGTGAGGAAACAGGGATATGGGGAAATCTGGAGGACAGAGCAGAGGCAGCTGCCAGCTCCCTCTTATGTTGCTCTGAGGTCATAACCTGGATCAGGTGCTTGCAGGAGATGTTTTCCCTAAACACACACACACACACACACACACACACACACACACACTCACTCCAGTTTACTTTAAAAGGGTAATGACAAAGATGCCTGGGTAGCTCAGTCAGTTGAGCATTGGACTCTTGGTTTTGGCTCACAATCTTTGGGTTGTGAGATTAAACCCCAAGTCAGGCTCTGGGCTCAGCAGGGTGTCTGCTTGAGGATTCTCTCTCCCTCCCTCTCTGCCCCTTTCCCTGCTTTCATGTGCTCTGTCTCTCTCTCAAATAAATAAACAAATCTTAAAAAGAAAATGGTGGAGGAGTAGAGGATCTTAGTTTTGTCTGGTCCCAGAAATTCAGTTAGATAGCTATTAAATCATTCTGAATACCTGCAAACTAAAGGATGAATGAGTCAACCAGGAAATTAAAGAAGAATTAAAAAAAATTCATGGAAAAAAATGAAAATGAAAACTATTCAAAACCTTTGAGAGGCAGCAAAGGCAATCCTAAGAGGAAAGTAGGTAGTAATACAAGACTTTCTCAAGAAACAAGAAAGGTCTCAAATATACAACCTAACCTTACACCTAAAGGAGCTGGAGAAAGAACAACAAATCAAGCAAATAAACTGAGCAGGAGAAGAGAATTAATGAAAATTAGAGCATAAATCAATGAAATAGAAACCAAAAGAACAGTAGAACAGATCAATGAAACTAGGAACTGGTTCTTTGACAGAATTAATAAGATTGATAAAACCCTGGTCAGACTTATCAAAAAGAACAGAGAAAGGACCCAAATATACAAAATCATGAATGAAAAAGGAGAGATCACAATCAACACTGAAGAAATACAACTACAAGAACATATTATGAGCAACTATATGCCAACAAATTAGGCAATCTGAAAGAAATGGATGCTTTCTTAGACATATATAAACTACCGAAACTGAACCAGGAAGAAATAGAAAACCTAAACAGAACCATAACCAGCAAGGAAATTGAAGCATTATTTAAAAATCTCCCAAGAAACAGAGTCTGGGCCAGATGGCTTTCTGGGAGAATTCTACCAAACATTTAAAGAACAAATACCTATCTTCTGAAGCTCTTTCAAAATATAGACATGGAGGGAAAACTCCCAAACTCTTTCTTTGAGGCCAGCATTACCTTGATCCCAAAACCAGACAAAGACCCTACCAAAAAGGAAAATTATAGACCAATATCCCTGATGAACATGGATGCAAAAATTCTCATGAAGATGGTAGCCAACAGGATCCAACAGTACCATAGAAGGATTATTCAGCATGACCACGTGGGATTTATTCCTGGGCTGCAAGGTTGGTTCAACATCTGCAAATCAATCGATGTGATAAACTACGTTAATAAAAGAAAGGGCAAGAACCATATGATCCTCTCAATAGATGCAGAAAAAGCATTTGACAAAGTACAGTATTCTTGATTAAAACTCTTTACAGTGTAGGGATAGAGGGAACATACCTCAATATCATAAAAGCTGTATATGAAAAGCCCACATTGAATATCATTCTCAATGGGGAAAAACTGAGAGCTTTCTCCCTAAGGTCAGAAACATGGTAGGGATGTCCACTCTCACCACTGCTATTCAGCTTAGTACCAGAAGTCCTAGCCTCAGCAAGCAGAGAACAAAAAGAAATAAAATGCATTTGAATCAGCAAAGAAGTAAAACTCTTATTCTTTGCAGATGATGCTCTAAGTGGAAAACCCAAAAAATTCCACCCCAAAACTGCTAGAACTCATACAGGAATTTAGGCATGTGGCAGAATATAAAATCAATGCACAGAAGTCAGCTGCATTTCTATACAGTAACAACGAGACAGAAGAAAGAGAAATTAAGGAGTTGATCCCATTTACAATTGCACCAAAACCCATAAAATGCCTAGGAATAAACCTAACCAAAGAGGCAAAGGATCTGTTCTCCAAAAACTATAGGACACTCATGAAAGAAATTGAGGAAGACACAAAGAAATCGAAAAATTTTCTATGCCTCATGGATTGGAAGAACAAATACTGTTAAAATGTCTATGCTACCTAGAGCAATCTATATATTCAATGCATCTCTATCAAAATACCATCAACATTTTTCAGAGCTGGAACAAGAATCCTAAAATTTGGATGGAACTAGAAAAGACCCTGAAGTGAAAGGAATATTGAAAAAGAAATCCAGAGCTGGCAGCATCAAAATCCTGGGCTTCAAGCTCTATTACAAAGCTGTAATCATCAAGACAGTATAGTAGAGGCACAAAAACAGACACACAGATCAATGGAACAGAATAGAGAACTGAGAAATGGACCCTTAACTCTATTGTCAGCTAATCTTTGACAGAGCAGGAAAGAATATCTAATGAAAAAAGACAGTGTCTTTAACAATGATGTTGGGAAAATTGGACAGTTACATGTAGAAGAATGAAACTGGACTTTTCCTTACACCACACAGAAATATAGACTCAAAATGAATAAAAGACCTAAATGTGAGATAGGAATCCATCAAATCCTAGAGGAGAGCACTGGCAGCTCTCCTCTGTGACCTCGGCTGCAGCAACTTCTTGCTGGACATGTATCCAACGATAAGGGAAACAAAGGCAAAACTGATTTATTGGTGCTTCATAAAAATAAAACCTTCTGCACAGCAAAGGAAACAGTTGACAAAACCAAAAAACAACAGACAGAATGGGAGAAGATATTAGCAAATGTCTTAACAAAGGGCTAGAATCTAAAATCTATAATGAACTTATCAAACGCAACACTCAAAGAACAAGTAATCTAATCAGGAAACGGGCAGAAGACATAAACAGACATTTCTCTAAGGAAGACATCCAAATGGCCAACAGACACAACAAAAAAATGTTTAATCTCACTCAGCATCAGGGAAATACAAATCAATACCACCTCATCAATCAGAATGGCTAAAATTAACAAGTCAGGAAATGACAGATGGTGAAGATGTGGAGAAAAGAGAACTTACACCACTGGTGGGAATGCAAGCTGGTGCAGTCACTCTGGACAACAGTATGGAAGTTCCTCAAAAAGTTGAAAATAGAGCTACCCTATGACCCAGCAATTGCATTACTAGGTATTTTTCCAAACTATACAAACATAGTTATTTGAAGGGACACGTGCACCTCAGTGTTTATAGCAGCAATGCCCATAATAACCAAACTATGGAAAGAGCCCATCAACAGATGAATGGATAAAGAAGATGTGGTATATATATGCAATAGAATATTACTCAGCCATCAAAAATGAAATATTGCCATTTGCAATCATGACAGAACTAGAGGATATTATGCTAAGAGAATAAATCAATCAGAGAGAAGCTTTTGTCATATGATCTCACTCATATGTGGAATTTAAGAAACAAAACGGAGGATCATACAGGAAAAAAAAAACCCAACAAGATGAAACCAGAGACGGAGACAAACCATAAGAGACTCTTAATCTCAGGAAACAAACTGAGGGTTGCTGGAGGGGCATGGGTGGGGGGATGGGGTAATTGTGAGATGGACATTAAGGAGGACATGTGATGTAATGTGTGCTGGGCATTATATAAGACTCATGAATCACTGACCTCTACCTCTGAAACCAATAATAAATTACATGGTAATTAATTGAATTAAAAAAAAAAGAAAACAGGGGATCATAGAGGAAGACAGGGAAAAATTAAAGAAGAAAACCAAATCAGAGAGGGAGACAAACCATAAGAGACTCTAAATCATAAGAAACAAACTGAGGGTTGCTGGACGGGAGGGATGTGGGGGGATGGGGTAACTGAGAGATGGACATTGAAGAGGGCATGTGATGCAATGAGCCCTGGGTATTATGTAAGACTGATGAATCACTGAACTCTACATCTGAAACTAATGATACATGATATATTAATTAATTAAATTTAAATAAAAGAAAATAAATAAGAATTTATAGTAAAAATAAATGTCAGCAGAAAAAAATTAGAAAAGGGGTGATGATAATATAAAGGCAATCGGTACTGTTGTGATTATTTACTTATTTTTCAGAGGTTTTATTTATTTATCAGAGAGAGAGAGAATACACAAGCAGGGGGAGGGACAGAGAGAAAAACAGCCTCCCTGCTGAGGAGGGAGCAAGGTCCTAGGACCCTGGGATCATGACCTAAGCCAAAGGCACATGGTTAACCAACTGAGCTTCCCAGGTGTCCCCGTTGTGATGACTTAAAAACAATTGTATTGGTCAGCCATTCAAAGAAATGTTGAAGGAACCAGATTTGAAAAAGGCAGTGACACCATACTTTGTAGTGCAAGTTTATGGCTTTTTTCAGGAGCAGGTTTGTGAAAGTAAGTTCTGAGATTTGGGAAAAGACCCAAATGGCATCTAAACTCTAGATTTTTTACTCTAAGTTAAGATTCAGGAGGTAGATACCACCAGGAGACAGTGTCTGTGCTCCCAAGGAAATCAGATGAGGACCAAGAACTTTCAAGAACTCTGGGAGACTTTCCAGTCACACTTGCCTGAAGACCTATTGCTCAGACAAAGGTGAATCATTATCCCAAACAGGCAAAAAATAAGAAATTTTAAAGAGACATATGATGTTCTCTCATAAAAGTCTTTTATTGGCACACCAGAAATATCCATTTTTCTAGTACAGTAGCTGTATGCATCTATAATGACAATTCTGTGTAAACTATGTGTTACAAGTCACTAGAAATCTACTGAGCAGGATGAATTTAATAAAGAACAAGAGGAACTCTATGAGTCTACAGCGGCCCAGCCATCGAGTCTCATTGGAAAGTAAACCAAATATCTAGTGTTGTCCTGCAACAGAGTTTTTCTGTAGCCAAGAAACCAAAATGGACATAAACAGGATAGCACCCATTCAATAAATTAGGTACATATAACCAGAGAAACACTGTAACTGATAGAGATGAGCTAAATAAAGCACAAAAGGAAATAATTAGCTATTTACATATGTTACTTTATTCCAAAACTTTAGTTTGTTAGCTTTCCATCCTACCACTTCTCTTTTATCTGCTACTCTTGTTTTTTCATGCAGAATTTATTGGCTCACTGGCAAATATTTAGACAACTAATCAGAACCTCTTTCCATGTTCTACATTTTCTAAAACTTCATGTCAGATTAAAGAATCAGAAGGGTGACTGTGTAAGTCTATCTCTATAGAGAAGTAATGAGAATTATCAGTCAGAGCAATGACATACAATTTCATTTTCTTCCCAACGTTATTTGAACTACTCCAGAAAGTTAGATTGTGAATGGCAGCAGAATGGATGGATTTGTCATTTGTAACAGGCACAAATATACACGGAGACAAGTGAGTTTGTCCTGAGAATGGGGATGCCGTGGACTGCAAATTAAGATTTCCCATTACTAAAAATGGGTTCTCTCTCTGGTCGCTGTTTTTTTTTTCCACATTCATTTTTAAGGCTTAGTGTTGTTGCAGCATTAACAAATAAGAATGCTGACATCATTTCTGCCAAAGGAGGGCTCTGTGATGAATGGCAGCAGGTACCGTAATTACAATAACGTAGCTGAAAGGCATTGAGTTGGTATGATTCTGGTGCCATGGCCAGAATGGGTAGATTTTTAGCATCATTCTTGGGGAACTGAGAGATCTTGCCAGTGAGCCTCTTCGCCCCTTGTTTATTTCCTTTCTAGCACTTAAAATAATTTGTAATAGTCTTATTTTTGGTTTGCTCTCCTATGAGAATTTAAGCTCCAGAAGAGCAGTAACCACACCTGTGTGTTTACCACTGTGTCTCCAGGGTCTAGAATGGTGCCTGGTCCATAGTAAGTTCTCAGCTGAAAACCTGTATTAAATAAATGAACCAAATCATAACCCCCCTGGTCTGCCTCTGTCTAGAGACTTTCTAGTTTGATTCCATGACCAGGGTTTATGACTTCTCCCAGTGACCCAGCTATCCTAAGGATCCTGCCCACTGTGAACATTTGTGTAGCCATATGGCTATTATTTTTGTGCTTCAATGGATAGTCAAACTTCTCAATGTTGCATTCACTCTGTCCACCTCTCAAAGATTAGCTATGCAAGGCTACCACTGCATGAGAGGTAACAGCAAGAACCTTCTAGGAGGCGAACTGCAAGCTCCAAATTCAAGGCATTCTTCCCCAGCCCTCTCTACAACCTCTTTGTCAGAAAGTTTAAGAAAAAGGTTATCAGGAGAATATTCTCTTGGCAGTAACAGTTCAGTAAGTCACCAATAACATGATCAGAAGAGAAACAAGATATAACTCACCTACACACAAAAAAAATTATGTAAAATAAAAGCAAAATCTGGGAGTGGAAACTAAGTGACCTGGTGGATGGTCTAGGTCCTTCGTTGGTTAGAGTTGCAGGACGCAGAAGTGAACGCAGGCATCAGAGTAGGAGAGAGGTTGGAAAGGAAGGGGTGCAGCAGAGCTGTGGGGTGTGAACGCGAGGGGACCAGCTTTTCTCTCCTCCTCCCCCTTTGCTTTCAGCTCTCCGGCATCCCACTAGGTGCTGGCTGAGCTCCTGCTGTTGCTCTCTCAGGCGGAGGTAAGGACGGAGGGTAGGACAGGCAGCTGGCGCCTCCACAGCCCATCCTTAGGCTATTGATGCTCTGCTGGAGTAGAAGTCAGGGACTGGGAGCCCGGTGTGAAGCGTGACCTGGGGGACGAGACTGTGAGTCCTGGAGGCACCCCAGGAACCCTCCCTGCATCTGCCCCTCCCCGGGGCACAGGGCTGTGTTCCTAGTTCAAGGCGAGACCTGTTCCCTTTCTTTAACATCTATTTCAGGGAGACGTTAAAGAAGAATTCGAGTAGAATTCTGCTTGCGCTAAGAGCCTGGCCACGGTGGGTGGTTCCCAAACCTTGGAGACAGTTTATAATATGGTTCTCATCCACCTGCCTCTTTCAAGGATCCTGGGAAGGCCGTGTTCCTTCTGACTGAAGACACAGGCATTATCTGCAGGTAGCAAAGCCTATTAGTGAGGGCGCAGTGAAAATGCCAAATCCGTGGATAGAGAACGGGTGAGTGGAGAACCCTTCTCTTATCACGTGTCTTACCGCTAGTAACTCTGATTAGGATGAGCCTTTCACTTGGGGAGTGAATAGGCGATTGCCAGGTATGAGAAACATGGGCAGGGGTACTGTTTTCCTCGTTCCTGTGCAGCCTCGCACCTCGGTGGACAGCGGCATGGACGAGGCTGGAAGTGTCTCAGGCTCTACTGTCCTCCTTCCCCTTCTGGTCCCTGTCTCCCCAGCCCCAGATTCTTTCTCGAAAGATACTCATAATGTCCTGGAAAACACTGAAGACGATCAAGTACAATATTCTTTGGAAGGGGAAACAGCTGAAAATGTGGAAAACTTTGAAGGAGATTTTTCTAAGACTCACGTCTAGGGCAATTTATGGTTTCCTTTCTTCCAAAGTAGAGGCTGAACTCTGGGAGATTAGATTTCAGCCTCCCAGAAAACCCCATCTAGTCGCAGGAAGAGAGAAGGGCAGAGGTCACTGGGTTGCAATCACTTTTACTGCACATACTAATAAACAACAATGGTTTTCTTTCTTTCTTTCTCTTTTTATAGCTCCCAAGACTGTAGTTCTGAACAGAGCAAAAATCACCTTCAGGGTTTTGATTCCCATGGCCTAGCCATCTTACAACAGTTGTCTGCCAAATGGTGAGCAGCTGATACAATGAGAGCTCCAGTTGAGAGGGCAGGGAAAGCCCAGCCTAGCAGTGCCTGGCAGTGTACCCCCGCCCCCTGCTCTGATCTTCACTCCAGCTATGGCCCCTTAGCCCTGCCTTGCTCCCATGAGGTCCCTCAGGCCTCAGAAACTTTGTGCTGGTTGTTCCTTCTGCCTGGAAAATCTGCATACAGCTCACTCCCTTCAGGGCCCAGCTCACCTGGGACAGTAATAAGGCCCACCCCACACCGAGCACCCTGGCTGAGATGGCAGCTGCCCTTCCCACCCCAGCACCCAGCACCCCTCGTCCTGCCCTTGGTCTCATCTCCCTTGCACTTACTGCCTTCTGTCTCGTATCTCATTAACACTGTCATTGTGCTTATTATTTATTCTATCTCCCATAACTCAAATGTGAGCTCTACGAGGGCATGATTTTTATGTTTTGTTTTCACCGATAAACAACAATACTTCTAATAATTATAATTACAGTGCCTGACATATTAAAGGCACTCAGTAGTTATTTGTTGAATGAATGTATGAGAAGAACCTGTTCGCCATTTGCAGTAAATCATAAGTAAGTAACCCACACGCAGGGATTGTTTTCTATCCCGGTGGCACCTAACAGAGCAGAGGAACAGTGCAGAGAAGATGCTCAGGATTTCTGATAATGGTGCTAAGACTTCCATCTCATACCTTCACCTCTCGGGCACTCAGAGGTGAGTCACTCCTTTGCATAAGTCATTCCATCTGTTTTCCAGCCAGCTGGTTCAAGAGTTTCATTCCTACTAGGGATGAAACTAGGCCTCAGGGTCAATCAAGAGCAAACTGTGAACTGAGTTCCAATCTGCCAATTGCTGTGAATTAGACTGTGTCCAAGCTTAACGAAGGGGCTGATGCTGATCTGCAATCATCTCAGTTGTCAACGTTGATCCCTTTCCCCTCTCCTTTCCTCCGGGTCTCGGTCTGGGCCTTACCGGCTGGCTTCCCTCTCTCAGGGGCTAATGTAAAACCCGCGGGAAGCCTTTGAAGCAGAGCGGGCAGAAGCTGCTGTGAGGCGCGGGGGCACGGCGCTTACCTGCACATTCCTGTTCAGGCTGACGGCCGGGAAGAACAGGCCTTCCACATTCTCGAAGGCTATGGGACCCTGCTGTTCGTCGTTGATAAAAAAGGTCAAGGATTTCCTGTTCAAGTCGAGGAGGACCCCGATTGTGGCCCCCTTGGTGATCCCTCCCTCCGTTCTGGGGGAAAAGAAAACAACTGGGTTTCACTTGTCATCATTCTAGAAGCTCCCCCTTTGTACTAACTATACAAACCCCTTTGGTACCAACCAGTATTTCTCAGCCTGTTTAAGAATATTGTTCCCCACACCCCAGGAACGTTTTTCAATATATATATATATTTTCCTTTGTCACCCTCCTCACATATTTTATTTTATTTTATTTAAAGGTTTTATTTATTTGACAGAGAGAAACACAGCTAGAGAGGGAATACAAGCAGGGGGAGTGAGAGAGGGAGAAGCAGGCTTCCCGCCGAGCAGTGAGCCTGATGTGGGGCTCGATCCCGGCTCTCTGGGATCATGACCTGAGCCGAAGGCAGTCGCTTAACCAACTGAGCCACCTGGGCACCCCTAGGGCTTCTACCTTTGAGCCGCAGTGGAAAACAAGTCCTTCAAGTCTAAGAAGAAAAAAGCTGGCTTTGGGCTAGCAGAGCTCCGTCTGCAGTGATGTCGTGCACTTGGCACAAATGCTGTGAATTAAACATCAACTCCTAAACGCCTTGATTTGAAAGTCAAAATAAAGAAGCACTTAAGCTGAATCGAAAGCATACACATGAAAAATGGGATGTAGGGCCGTATGCTACCGATTTAACAGAAAAAACTCATTCCAGGAAGATGTTAGTTTTGGGCATGTTGAGTTTAAATTGAGAAGGCTCTCTAAAACATGACAACATTGGAGAGGGCTCTCCCCTGCAAAGTGAAACAATTATATTGTGGGAAAATGGAGGAGTGATTTTAGAGAACCTGCACAGAACTGTCATTTTAAAGCAAATTCTGTCTTAGGCTTCAACTGATGCTTTCACAAAAGCCATTAACGTGGAGGATCAGATTTGCCTTACACCCTGCTCTCTGAGGTCTAACAATATTGAACTTCATCCTCATGTCAGCAGAGCACAGGGACTGGTCAAGTGAAGTTCTTTCCCCCTGGCAAGCAGAATACACACTGTATACAGCCGTCACAAGAAAGGTTGATAAATCACATCTTGTTAACTCACAACTTAACAATGACAGCATGGTTTGCATGCAAGCAGACATGTTCAGCTTTAAAAATGTATTTTTTTGCATAGTGTGATGCTCGTACTATTATTTAATCCTTCACTCCCAAATAAAGAAGCTAGAAGGTACAGTGGGGAATGGTATGAGGACTCTAGTGACGGAGGGCTCCCCCACATGTAAATCACCAAAGTTGCCCACTTATCTACACTCAGTAGGATTTGATATCGGGCTGAAATGGTATGTGTGTCCACTTTAAGTGATTATCAGCGAACAACACATTCTTGGATGGGATGTGTATAGAAAATGTCCAAGGAATGGGAAGTGGAGGTCCTAGGAATCCTACTGACTAGAGAAGGAGCAGTGGTGACTTTCCAGAAAAGGTTGAGATGTTGGAATCCACCAGCCTGCCCCTGCCAGACTCGCTTTCCTATTGATCTGACCGAATAGAGCTGTATTATTTTTTTCTCAAAACACCAAAAAGAGTGTATCTTGGAGAAATCTTTGAGAATAAGGCAGATGAGGATCTGTGCCAGATATCTCCTTACTTACACAAACCAAATGATAAAAGAAGTTTAGGGTAAAAAATAGAGTTCGGGTTAAATGATAATTGCCTATATTTTGCTGTTAGAGGCAAACCTAAGGAGATGACTATGTTCTCCTTCCCCAGAAAACTGGGCATTCTGAATTTATACAATAAGGGAGTCCTACAAATTCTAAAGCTATCCAAACTGGCATTCATAAGATTTAATTTAATGTGTGGCTTCCCTTTTGAGCAGTGGTATTGACAATGATCCTAAGAAGAAGAACAATGGCTTCTGTTGTCAGCAGCCTCCGATGTGAGACATTTTCACATATCTCATTTAATCTGGAAAACACTCCTGTCTGGAAAAATTAGTCTTAGCCTAATTTGGTGAATTTGAAGACAAAGGTTCAGAAAAATGAAACAGCTCTCCTGTTAAGTTGTAGGTCTGGATTTTACAATCTTGAGGTATTTTCCTAGAATTGGATATGCATGGGAAATCTTAGTTACTAGCCACGGTGAAGGAGCTATGACAGGGCTCACGTCTCTGACATTAAGCAAAAATAAAATCCATCAATCCTTCAATCTATCAATTAACTGAGAAGGACTCAGGTAAGAGTAGTAGAACTCCTGTGTTACTTACTGAGGACCACCTGCCTGTCTACCTGAATGTTGTCTATTTAATAGGACTTTGAACTTGGGCTCTCATTTCAGAAGCCAACGTGAAGAAGGCTCAGCCTGGGGGCTGCCGGGTACCTGTTGGTGTGCGAGTTGTTGTGCATGAACCAGCTCCGGTTATTGTCCACATACATTGCCCAAGCTTTGTCGTCCTTCCCTAACATCACATCCTTCATCACGTCGATGCGAGCCACGCCGAAGGCAGGGTCAGGGTGGTTGTCGTAGCGATCCACAGTCAGCTCCCAGTAGTGAACACCCTTGGAGAAGCCGGTCTTCCCCAGCACCACCCGGTCATCGTAGCTGCTGCAGGTCACAGTCAGGTTGTCATTGGAGAAGATGATGTCAGCGTGCGCCGAGCCAGGGTCAAAAGCAAACCAGGCCACTGGGAACAAGAGAAGGGACTGGGGTTACCGAGGCAGACCCGAAGAGCTCTGTGCAGCACAGCACACCCCTGCATGGGGGAGGAGTGCCAGGTCCCGTTTTCATGCTGCCATGCAGGAAGGAGGTGTCCGGGGCCACAGGGGGCTGTGAGTGAGCAGACAGGGGCCACATCCTGGGAGGTGGTACTCTCTGCACCCAGAAGCAGACGGAGGACACAAGACCGATTCAGCAGGGGTTACCTGACTCAGACTGCACTCCCAACCAGGTGATCCGGGAGTGAAGTGGCATCGATTTTGGAAGGTGCAAGTCCCTTCACCCGGTGACTGGGACAACAGTACACCGGAGACATAAAGGGAGAGGGTGCGCTAAGATGCCTGTGTAACCCTGAGGCGGGGAGGCTAGGATCTACAGTCCTAGATGGAGGAGGGATAAAACACACTGAGTGAAATCAGGAAATATCCCTTCGGCAGAAGTGCTGACATCTAGTCATTTTGAAAACGTCCTCAGCGCTAGTGGAAGCTCAAAGGCTGCAAAGCTATTCGCAACATGAACTAATTTTCGTGAGTCACTGTGACTTTGGATGTGAGACAGGTCGCTTCCTTTGTACCTTAAAAATAACAGTTTGCATGTTACTCCTAACACTAACATGTAAACTATTTTGCTGGAGCAGTAGGTAGTTTGGACGTTAGGTGGAGAGAATGACATCTTTGCACACACCGTCCTGACCCAAGTTCTACATGCCGCCTACCAATAACACACTCCAGAGAGATGTCATTGCTGATTTATTAAACCTGTGAGCCACCTCACATGCACTTTGGTCTTTGCTATTGAAGCAGAATAAGGTTATTCCATACCTGCCAACAGCTTTTTAATGTCAACTGTTGTCATTCCAAGTGAAAGGCATGGGAGAGAGAAACAGGAAGCAAAATTGACATTGATAAGAAAACACGTCTCTTTTGATAGACTAATACCAAAAAAGGGCTCAATTTCAAATGCTACAAACACTACAACCATTGGTCTGACTTGTACCTTAACCCATGTTAGCACTCATAAAGAGTGCTCTGCATTGACATATAAGAAAATGGGGGTAGAGGGTGGGGGTGGGAAATATAATCCTCTTTTAGGTATACAGTTAAAAAATACACTTTTCTAGGTATTGGGGAAAGTATTATAATGGGATTTTCATGACAATTAGATAATTTTATTGATATACAGTAAGTTGCCACCGTTTATTTGGTGGAGGAAATTGAGCATGCCAATCACACAAGTCAAAGATGACAGTCACGATATAGGGGTACTTGCCTAACTGAGAGTAAGGTGCAGACTGCGGCTCAAAGCTGCATCCTATAAAGAGATACTGCACATCAAAGCTATGAAGCAGCAACCAGGAGAATAAACAGTATTTGTACAAACTTAAAAACACCAGCTGAAATGAATCACCAGAGGCCTGATTCATGAAAAACCAAAGCCCTTTTTATATTAGTTAACTTTGCTGGGTAAAAATGGCTTTCCTCTCACTCTTTCCAAATGAAAAGTACCTCTTTTTTTTTTTTTTCTTTCCATTTAATAAATCCTCTTTCAAGTGGTTCTAAACTATGTGGCTTAAATTTCTATCTTCCCCCAAGCTCAATATTTTCCACTAAAGTTTCCGTATTAAAGAAAAAAGGGGAAAAATTTGGGGCTGGAGGAAGCAAAATAAATCAATCAAAAAATAAATAAGAAAACCCCATCCAATAGAGAAATCACTGGATCTCGATAAAAATTCTGTTCCTTATCACTACTCTATGCCCCTCTAACTCTGGTGGTAACCAGAAGGAGTTTGTTGTGATTTGGGCCCAGGTTAAATGATACACATATGTGGGACTGAACCTAGAATGCAACCGGTATGTTAAGTTAAAAATCTGGTAATTTTTAATAATGACATGAACTAAATGTAGTGAAACAAATGACTTCATCTTCTTAGATCATTTTACTACATCAATTCTTCTCACCTATGGGGGGGACATGCTAGAATCACCTGTGGAAATTTTCCACCCCTTCCTCCTCAAGATTTGGATCCTATGAGAAGCTGGGTTGGGTGGAGGAAACAGTGTGGTCTTAAAATGTTCGAAGGTGGATGACCTTTTGTTTCAAGTGGTGCTGGGGACTGATCTGGAAAATGTATTTTTGATGAGCGCTTGGGTATCTCCTGAAGGAAACAATTTCTTTTTTTTTTTAAACTCAGTAAGGCCTTATACACTAATTTCTAGAATAATCGAAGGATAATACACTGAATTAAAAGAATTTTAGAATTAATATAGCAACTTACTATAAAAAAACAACTAATGATTGAGTCAAAAAACAAAACTGAAAATTAACTCCTTACTTTTGGTTACTTTATTTTACTCTGGGTTGAATTCACATACAAAAGAATTATTTTCTTCCAACTCATGGCTGATTTTTATGTCTAGCTTCTACCAATGATCACTTTAAAATTCCTATTCACAGGTTAGAGCATAGTGAGGACTAACAAGAGCTGAAGTTCATATCCTGCTTTGGAAATGAATTTGTAGAATCTGAATAGGGCTTTTAAACATTTTAAATGAATCATGCCTTCTGCAAGTCTTTTTCAAAACAAGTGTTTCGAATCTAGTTACACTATTGAAAACATACCACCATACATTTAAGAGTCAATGATACAACTAGAACAATGCTGTTAAACACAGCCATGTCACAACCCCAGACCCACATTTCATTTTATTCTTGAGACAATATACATTACAAAGACTATCACAGTATTTCATTACATTGGACACAAAGTGAAAAGAATTCCATAACAAAGCGTGTTTGAAAGCCAGTAGTGCACAGAGAAACAATAAGAAACGTAAAAGCACAAAGAAAAATGTCATTTTAAAGAGAGCTTGAAGTCCCTGCATCCTTTTTGCACTGTCATGCTGTGGCCTTCTTCATTCCGGGATGCGGGATGAGCAAAAATAATAAAATAAAAAACAAAATAAACCTTTGGAAATGTGAAATGTGCATCACTTGTATCCACGATTACAATATAGTCCTGAAGAGATCAAATAGGTCTGCATCGTAGATGTTTTAGGATTTTGTTGGCTAGACAGAGTCGATTGCACAATAATGCCTGTCTAGCTTCCCTGAAATCAACCTAAAGCCCTGTCCCAACCTGCTTGGCTGTGGGAAACTTGGGGGAAGCCAGCCTTGGCCATGACTTGGATCTTGGGCCCTTAGGCCAGTTAAGGGATTCTAATTTAGCTAGTGATGGTCTCTCCCCGTTGCCAGGAAAAATCGGCCATGAGCGGGACTGTCCTACCAGCGAGCCCAGGCTCTTGGAGAAAATACTTTCACGTTCTGCTCTCTGCTTTACCTGCTTTGTGGGATGCATTTGGCTGTTGGTGTGTTTTTACTTTATTTTTTAATAAAGATCTCTTGAGTCTATGTTTAATCAGACCACTACGGGCTGGATGCGCTGATCCAGTCTTCCAGCCACAGCTGGTTTCCTGGATACAGCAGGGTTGCAAACCCGCAGACTAAGGCCACAGCCTCCACTCAGCCAGCACCTATGCCGTGCTATGTCACTGCATGTGATGACAGAGCAGGTCATCCATGGCGGTACCAGCTGGTGCAAAAAGAACAACTTCACTTGTCACTTTCCAATGCCATTATACATTGACCACAGCTCGATGGTTGGGCCTCACACCACACAAACAAGAACGCCACATAGCTCCAGCATCCAAACGCTCCTCATACCGAAAGCAGGCCACAGACAGAGACCAGCTCATCGCCCTCTCCATGCACATGAATGGCAAGAACAAAACAAGTATTTTGGAGATGCCATCGAGGCACAGAGAGATCAAGGGGAACGGTCAGACGAGCTCGGCTCACCCGGTGCATTGAGAGACTGCAAAGAGGAATGCAAGCTCAGCTGGTGGGGTGAGGATCGGAAATCAAAGTAGGATCTCCCGGGAAAGCTGGGTTGTAGATTAAGGGTGGAGGAGAAAGGACTCATTCTACGGAGCGGCAATCTTTCCGAAGGCACTGGAAAAGGGAGTGTCTGTTCTTCTGAATCAGTGTCTAGATGTAAGATCAATGCAAACTAGAGATCAGAAATCTGCTACCTGCCCGAGAGCAGATCCCCAAGACCTGCCTTACCAATGCATTTGCATAAACTCATCAATCCCGCAGGTGCCACAAGGCATTAATAAAACCAAATTTGCTTGGGGCCAGGAAGGCATCCTCAGCAGGCCAGGACTTGAGACCAGAGGACACCTCAAACATCACAGAGTTGCTCATTTCCCCCAGTTTTTAGTGGTGGAGAAGGTATTTTAGGTTTGCTTTTCATCAGATTTTTTTAGAGCTGAATTTAGAAACTTTAGAGGTAGATTTTTCCCATTGATGACCAAGAGTGATCCTTACCCCCTTCAACTACTTTGGAAGTTATTACCTGTATGACAATGGCTTCTTAATGAGTTTCTATTCAGGAGATGATTTTTTTAAAACCAATTCTTCGCTTTTCCATATTTCCCCCTTTTCTCTCTTTATATATTTTTCCATTTCTGAATGGACAAGATGGTTTTTCTATCCTAATGCACTCAATACTTGTTTTTTGAATAGGAGAAGAAGATAGGGCTGAACAAATAATCAGGGAAGGAGCCTTACCTTTGTTTCTGAATAAGGATCAGACCCCAGGGATGCCACTTGGACAGCTTTAGTTTTCTAATAATAACAGTCTGTCGGGCCATGGTGAGGTGTGGGGGTGGCAAAAATGTCTTTATTTTTGGATACTTGGGTCTGGTGTGAAGATCTCTAAATTACTAAAAACACTCCTTTCTCTTTTGTCAAACAAGAACTGGTTCTAGGCGGTAGGGTGGTCTGGCCAGAGATCTCAGAACACAGTGTGACAATAAGACTTTAAGAAAGAGAGATGGCATTATGGTAATATTCTATGTCCAAAGCCAAATAATGATTTTTCATTGAAAAAAATTATTTTGGTGGCCAGAGGATGTTCCTGGGAATATTTGTCTGGTTTGAGTCTGTCAGCATGCTTCTCCATGTTAAACATATCCTTGTCCTATCAAAATGCTATTGTGCACATGTTCAAGCCAGAATAACTGGAGTGTGTTTATGTAACATGACTCTATTTGAAAAGCTCAGAACAAGGCCATTGGCTGGTTTTAATTGAATACTGCTGAGAGTCGGTCCCATTTTAGTTTCTGCATTTACAGTATTAAAGTTCGCTTTTCAGGCTTTACTCTTATCCTTGGGGAATTTTTTTTTTTAATTATAAAAAGATCTCAGAGAAAAGGAACTGGTGCTTATGCAGTTAAGTTGTGGTATTCCCAATAATAATGTATTCAAAGTTTCTTCTACCTAAACTTCATATCATTTGGATGACAGGACATCGATGGTCATTTCTTTGTTCAAAATGGTAAATCAGAAATGATTCCTATTATAATTGTCTCAAGGGGGAATTAGTCTTTTAGTTTAATAGGAAATTTGAAATACAGCAGAGCACCACAAACTGACATGGGCTTCTTTTAGGGAGAGAAGGCCATATTTATGTGAGCAAAAGATTTTTTATCAATAAGAACTTGCTTGGAAATATATTTTTACCCATCGGTAGCAATCAATTCATTATACTGAAAATAATTGTTGCTTTAAAAATTAAGGGAAAGGACATACATAGTGAAATGAATTCTAGAGTATATTGGACCTCCAAGTCATCATCTGAAAGCCAATGAAGAGATGTATACTGAATCCAGACCCTGGGAAGCATATCTGAGCCATCATGAAACATACTCACCTTTCCTATTCTGAGTATTGAGTTGGTGATGGCACCGTTCTGTGGGACAGGGGCTGAGAGTAGCTGTGGTTATTCATGGGATTAATAACTTGACACTAAAACAGCTGTTTTTCTAGTCTTTTATGTAGATCCATTATTTATTGATGACCTAATTTTCCTTGACTCCTCTCACTTTTGAACTATGCCCTCTCTTCAGACAAGCTCATTTAGTATATGTGCTGCTGAAGTGAGCACAAGGCAAGCTTATTTAATACCCACATTATCCAACCATTCCATCTTCATCTTTTTTCCCCCACCTATGGCCTCCCATACCCTTCAGCTGGATTCTTACCCCATTTTTTTTTAAAGATTTTATTTATTTATTTGACAGAGAAAAACACAGCCAGAGAGGGAACACAGTAGGGGGGGTGAGAGAGGGAGAAACAGGCTTTCGGCCAAGCAGGGAGCTCAGTGCGGGGCTTGATCCTGGGACTCTGGAATCATGACCTAAGCCAAAGGCAGATGCTTAACGACTGAGCCACCCAGGTGCCCCCCTACCCCATTTTCTCTAAGGAGCTCCTAAAAAAATTTCTTACCTCATCATGAAAACTTCCTGAATGAATTATGAGAGGGAGACTGTTTTCCACCTGATCCCAGCCAGACTAAACAAGCAGCGCCCCTTTTATGCCCTCCTCCAGGGGCACACAGTACAAATGCTTGGTCAGTTGCCAGTAAGTCATCTATATCACTTTATATTATTTTAGATTACAGAAGTCTCTGCAGAGGGAGATGCTTGGTAACATCTGAGGAGCAATCATCAAACGTCCCCGTGAAATACCCCAGGTTGAGGATCTCATTGCCTCTGGGTGGTCCCCTCCAGTTTACAGTTATTGCTTATATTCATCTGGATATACCTCGCTGAGAGCTCTACTCACCAGCTGTAACAGCATTACTGTCTGGGGCCAAGATCATTAGTTCAAGTATTGGATGGCAGTCACCAATCCCTTTTACATCATCCCTTTTCTGGGCTAAAAATAATATATTTCCAGCCCTTTTTCTATGCTGTGAATTTAAAATCTTAACTCTCCTTGTCTTGTCCCAGTAGACATATTCAAAAACATGAACCAAAGACCCTAAGAAAATATTGGGTATAGTACTGCTACTCCCTGGTTTAGTCAGATCACACAGCTCACAACAAGCATACACACAGCTACCAAAGGGTATATTCTGTGTTATACCCATGGGATGCAGAAAGGATCCCACTTCATCACCTCCCCCCTGAAAGCACAACTATTGAGATCTGGAGAAGACTTCTCAGCCATTAATGTTCTTAGCCAAGACAAATAGGAATGGGGTTTACCTCTCACCCACTCCCCCCACCAAATACATGATAGAAAAGCTATGTTTCAGGTCATAGCTAATATCCAGGATCACTATTATTAGTTTTTAATATATAGATCACTAGAGAAAGACAAGTAGTACCTTAAAAGAGTCTAAATGTCTCATCATGTTTCATGATATGCAGTAATCCTGTCTGCTGAACAGTTTTGTTGAGTAAAAGCAGCTTATCAGGGAAGACCAATGGAAAGAGCAATAGAATGCTGGCTGAACACTGCCACAGTGATTCTAGGCACAGCTGTAACTTTGGGGTGGGATGGTGCTCCTAATGGGAATGTGTCAAGACCCACATTCCACCGACTCTGGCAATGGTCACCATTTTCCTCTTGCCCTTGACTAGAGTGATTTCCTTTCCCACACAGGACTGGCTGGATTCTAGAGTCAAGGCCTATGCTTAAAAGAAGCCATCAAGAATTATCAAAGTGAAGACCAGCTGGGCACCACACTTACTACTTACTGACTTCTGGGTTCAAGGTGAAAAAATGTCTAGGTAGTATACTCCTGTTTGGTTAATGGTATGTAGTTCTTTTACATGTTCATTAGTTAACATTTATTGAACACTTACTATGTGCCAGATACTGTATTAAAACTGAGCAGCTTGGGGGGGGGTGCCTGGGTGGCTCAGTTGGTTAAGTGACTGCCTTCAGCTCAGGTCATGATCCTGGAGTCCCGGGATCAAGTCCCACATCAGGCTCCCTGCTCAGCAGGGCGTCTGCTTCACCCTCTGACCTTCCCCCTCTCGTGCTCTCTCTCTCTCTCTCTCTCAAAAAAAAAAAAAATCTTAAAAAAGAAAACTGAGCAGCTGGGAAACATGAACTTGGAGGGAGAGCTGACCATAAGAAAGAGAATAATTTAGAGAAAATCTTCTAGGGCCAGAATTTCTTGACTGATTCTAACATGTACTGAATATGTAAGATTTCTGTAGTGTGGTAGAATATTTTGGAAATATTCCTCCTCAGTCTGTGAGGTGTTATTTTTGGAATTCAAAGAGGAAAAGCAAACTAACAGAGCTTCCTTCTGACAGTGTGCTACTGCAGCTTCCTCTGTGACTGGTGGAATTCTTGGTTATCTTTTTGTCTGGTTGGGAACCCCTGGGTGCTGGTCCAGCAAGACAGTTGTATTTCAGAGCCCAGTAAGACAAGATATGTCAGTAAGAAATGCACAAGCAGCATTAAAGATGCATTTCAGTTCAATTATAAACCAGCTGTAAAATAATTTGCTTTTGTTGGGAAGATTTTAAAGAGACAAATGAATGAAGGAGGCTGAATCTCCTTAAATGATCTAATAAGCATGCAAAGGCATAATTACATCCAACTGGTACATAAGTTACAATGAAAGGTAGTGTTTTAAGATCTCTTAAGGGTGGCATTAACTACAGTTGAGAAGTAAGAAACAAATTTGTTTTGAAAAAAAAAATCCTTTTAGGAGAAGAAATAGTCTTTTAAACACCCCTGGGACAGCTGCATATTCCACCACCAAATCTTCCATTCCAATTTAGAATATCATGGCATTATAAGTAACTGCCATCAGAAGAACTAAAAATTCCTGCATTTCAAATAGATACAACAGATTCCAAAGGACTCGTCTGCTCCCCAGAGTGTCAACTGCAAAGCATATTGCCCAGAACCAAAGATAGGGTCTGGATGTAATTCAGTTCTGTGGAAAAATTCAGGAAATTCCCTAGGATGTCATGCATATTGTCAAAATGAAAAGGAACAGAGTATCTCTCTTTTCTGGGCTCTGAAAACTAGCATGCCTCTCACTTTGGATTTTGTAAATCTACCCAAATTTGTTTAGGTATGATTTACCTACCTTGAGGTTTTTTCTTGGAAATGCACATTCTTCAAACTAAATAATGTTTTGGGAGCTCTGAGGCTCTGAATCAGGAAAAATAAAACAGAGGCATAGGAAGGATGATCTCTGGTGGACAAAATACTCTTCCCTATATGATCCTTTGTCAACTATTTTCTATTCGTATTGAACTCTCAGTACCATAGGCAGGTCTTTTAGACCTATTGAGACCCTTACAGGAGGCAGGAGGTGTCTATGCCTGTCCATAACATTTTCAGAAACAGTTAACAGATTTCAGCAGTAGTTTTGAAGAGAGAAACCATACTAGAAAGCCAGTGGTACAAATTGAAAAGAACTTTAAAGTTATATGCTCTAACTCCATAATTTTAGAGACAAAAGCAAAACAACCCCCACTCCAAACCAAGAACCCCCTCCCAGCACTCCCCCAAACACAACAGTAAAACAAAAACTTCTGAAATCCAGAGAGGTTAAGGGACACAAGTCACACTGCCCACTGTGGTAGGACAGGATAGGAACCTAGGCAGGATCAAGTCCAGAGGGATAAAATTTGGGGAATGACAAGGCCACTGCTTCTCTTTTGTGCCTTGGAAATGTATAAAAGCTTAACTTTATGCCACGGGCCATAGGCACATTCCAGTGATCTCAGAGGTGACCAAGTTTTGTGCAGATGAACCTTTAAATCCTGCACCATATTGAGTGAAGGTGAATCATTCTTCTCTAAATGGAGCAGTTTGGTGGACTGGGGTGGTTAGGGATTGCAAGGCAATAGATCATCCTCTCCACCCCAAGGTTACAACTCCTTCGGGGGGTGGAGGGAGATGCGTTTAGTACAGCAGGGATTAAGAATACAGTACTTACATTGCTCCAAAGTCACTATAAAATATCTGCAAAGAGATTTTGGACAGATGCACCTGGGGCTATTTGGGCCATATTCTGCTTATACCATGGAATATTCTTTCGGTTATTTCTTTCAAAGTGTGGGAGAAGGGACTATCACATTGGAAGGGGTAGTGTGACACAGTAGTCTAATAGGGGAAAATATGTATTTTAATTTTAAGAATAACATCTTCTATGCCCCTCTTTAGAAAGCATTTTCTAAGATGTAATTTCAAGAATCCTAACCCTTTTACTGTCATTAGAGAAGACAATCCTGAAAAGTGTTGGGGAGATGATTCCTCTGGATAGTCAACTAAGAAAATGCTTGAGAACATCTTGTCTAAAGCCCGATTCTCCATTTATCACTGTTTACGTTTTCTCCAGTTTCCTCACTGTTGAGGTCTGGAGGGTTGAGAGCTTTTGCCAACACATGGCTCTGTGGTTTCAACCAGAGCAGAGCTCCAAGTCCCAGACCTCATTTGGTAGGGTCTTTTAAGGCCCTTGGAGATCTGGTTCTGACATTCCTTTTCTTTCCCAAGCAGCCACCTATCACTACAAGCCAAAACCATGCTCTGACCCCAGCAAGGGAGAAGGACTTCTCAATGTGAAGGCTTACCTTGGGGAGGGAGGGTGGGTGGGTGAGAAAGTGGAGATGCAGAGACAGAAGAAAAGGACAGGACCTGAGTAGGAGCTTGGATCTGATGCTGGAAAGGACAGCCTCTTCACACCTCCTTCTTAAAGAAAGAATGTTATTTTTTTTTCACCCAAATTCTAACATGACTCTTTGAAAGTGTTAGAGTCCGTTTCTTGCTAGGATTTCTGGATGAATACATGAGGCAGCAGGCAGCTACATAATGCTGTTTCATTTGGACAAGATGTTTTCACAAATTTAGCAAAACGACTTAGGACAGATTTTCTTATTTCCTTCCTCATTAGTTGAGTGCATATATCACTGTTTTAATGTCAGCACCGAAGTGCACTGTGCTGGGCAGTGCAGGCTGGAAGGCTGGGGTCGGACATGTTACTTAATCTCTCAAAGGCTCAGTCTTCCCATATGGAGGATGAAGTAATAATTATAATACTTCCTCCTAGAGCGTGGTAGGTAGAATAATGGCTTGCCCCAAAATGTCCATGTCATATAATCCTTGCAATCCCTCACCTTACTGGCAAAAGAAACTTTGCAGATGTAATTAGGGTAAGGATTTTGAGATGGAGAGATTATCCAGACAGCCCCAGGGTAATCACAAGGGTCCTTATAAAAGGGAAACAGGAGGCGCAGAGTCAGAAAGAGATTGGAAGCTGCTACACTTCTAGCTTTGCAGATGGAGGAAGGAGCCAGGAGCCAAGGAACACAGGTGGCTTCTAGAAGCTGGAGAAGGAAAGAGAACAGATTCTCCTCTAGAACTACCTGAAGGAATGCAGCCCTGCCGCCAACTCACTGTTTGCCTAGTGAAATCCATTTAGGATTCTGACCTCCCGAACTGTAAGGTAATAAATTTGGGTTGTTTTAAGCTACCGAGTTCATAGTAATTTGTTACAGCAGCCATAGGAAATTAATTCACAGGATAAATTTGGAATAGTATGACATTTGAACAGGAGAGGGGGTTTGCATTAGCAGAGGGCATGGAGGTGTAGTCAGAGTCTTTATAGCTGTTTTAGGGTGAACAGAAAAAATTCCTAGTTTTTCCTTATGACCTTATAGTGGAACATAGAATGGACGGTTTTATACTGTCCTTCTACTGGATTTCAGTATCATTAAAAATATTTGCTGGCTGTCATTTTTCATGGAATCTTTTGGTGGGCAATGAAAAAGCTCTTAGAAGCTTGACACAAAGTGAGATAGAGTTTATTGCAATAGTTTTCTCACTGTATTTTGTGTTGTGATTCTATAAAGCCTTCTGAGATATACCTAATATCCATTACTGAAGGTTCCACAGAATATACTGACTTTTAAATGTTAGATGGAAACATTTTTACAATTCCTTATATACTTTCTAACTCTCTTAATAAGAACACATGCCACAGAATGCTGTCTTGTGACTTTTTTAGGGAGAAGGGACCCATTCTCAGTTTTCCCAGTTACCTTCCCTGCTCACCAATCCCTCTCTCCTAACATGATGTTCCTAGTCTGCTGCGGTCTTCCCAAGTGGGTCATGAGCTCAGTGGACTTGTGTGTAAAGTAAGAATAAGCGAGAGCTGAGGGAGATCACGGGCCCTGGTGTAAGGATAGCACAGGTGTATCTAGACCTGAACTTAGACTTTTTCTTTTGCCAATCAGAAGTTATTGTCACTTCTTGATTGTAAGATGACTATCTAGATTGTAGGGTGGATATCTTAGTTCTAGAGAGGAGAGGTACCAGAGTTTTTGGGTGCTCTGAGTCAGATGCCATGGAGTTCAGGGAAGAGAAGGAATGGAGCCCATAAGCTCTAGAGACAGCGGCCATGCCTCATACATCTTTGTGATCCTGGACCAGCACAATGCCTGACAAAACTGAGATGCTCGATTAATGTTTTTGAATGAATGAGGTTTCATTATCATAGTCAGCTCAAGGCAGATTTTGAAGTTTCTGCCTTACAAAGAGTTATTCCTTGTGTTTGGAGTTCTCTGTCTGTCTGTCTCTCTACACTCTGGGAAGTCTTCCCTCCTTGTAAGACCATATTCACTTTCCCTGCAATATGTTGTAACTTATTTCATGTGGCTATAACATGTAAAGCAATCAGAATATTATTTCTATGAAAATACACATTAAAAAAGCCCTGCTTTAGGTACACTTTTACTTTTAAGGGGATGCTTCTTAGGCAAAATTAAACTCTAAATAGTAGAACTAAGGTGACTTAAAAAATGGAATGGTTTAAACATTTACGGTGTAAAATCTATCTGGAAAGCAATTGAGAAACACAGTTCAGGGGCCTCAAAAGTGTTCATGCTCCTTGGTCTGGGAATTCCAACTCTAAGAAGTTGTCCAAGGAAGAGAACAAAAATTTGTGTGGGAGAATACTGATAGACTCAAGGGAGCCTCATGTCCTCACTCCCCTGAAGGACTCCCACCTCTGCTAAGACTGTGTGAAGCCATTCCCTGGCAATCCTTTCCCCCAGGAGGGGGTCAGAGAAAGACCCTCTCTTTTCAGCCAGCTAACAGTGAGTTATCTGAGCCCCCCAAATGGTATCTTGGGCCATTTCATTTTCTCTCCAGATTAGAGAAAAAGAAAAATGTAAGTCTGTTCAGATAGGCAGAGGGAAAATAGGGAAAAATAAGCAGGAAAATTTCCTATTCTGTTCTCAGCCTTGTCTGAAAAAAAAAAAGCTCTCTTTCAGGAGTAGAGTCTCCCAAACAGAATAATCCCAGAATTACATGGGAAGAAGGGCTTGTTACATAACAGATATTCTCTTGCAAATGGTTTCAAAGACTGTGACACAGTCATGATGGTTATTAAATGGATTAATTTAAAAATATACACAACTGTGGTTGTGGGCCTCATTTTAAAATTCCATCAAGATTCTTAATTGCGTACAGTTATATTTCTTCTTAAGTCAGGGGAATTTGGTTGAGATCTGCAGCTGGCTTTATGTGCATGGCTGTCTTAGGTACATGCCCGAGAACTCTGCTTTTGGGGAACTAATCACACTTGAACTCATCTCATGATGCATTTTCCTTTCCTTTTCCCTTTTAATAACACATTCTTTATAATTTCCATGGAATTAATTTATTTTTTATTGTTTCCCTGACTAATTCCCAGATACAAATGATGTCTTCCTGTTAGTCCCCTTTCCTTCCTTCCCAGTGGTAACAGTAACTTGGAAGTATGTAACACTTGTATATCTTTTAAGGCCTGTCTCTATTCCTAGACTGTGAGCTCATAAAAGCAGGGGTGACATCTGCTCACCTCACTACACCAACAGTGTAGCACACAGTGAGCCTTTACCAAGCATGGCCTGATAAATAGATAAACGAACAGAACTGCTTCTGGAAAAAATCATCAGCATTTATAAAAACGTGGACATATGATCTCCCCTGCATAATGTCACCTGTAAGTCAGCAGATGGTTTTATGATCGTTCAAAGAATAAGTGACAAGGGGTTTAAACCTCGGACTAAATGCAAGTACATACAAATGAGACTTGCTATCACACATGAATCGGACCCTTCTGTAACACAGACTTTTGTTTTGAACTTTGGGAAAGGGTTAGCTGTTGCTAAGAAGACCACAAAACTTC
Organism: Spilogale gracilis; assembly: GCA_004023965.1. Classification (NCBI taxonomy): domain Eukaryota; kingdom Metazoa; phylum Chordata; class Mammalia; order Carnivora; family Mephitidae; genus Spilogale; species Spilogale gracilis. The sequence continues at coordinate 93,062 of PITA01004779.1, forward strand.
TTGTTACAGCAGAAAGCTGAAACCACCATACCACGCCCAAGAGCAGCAAAGAACAAACTTCCAAAGCAAACCTTTCCAGGAACTGTAGGAAGGAAGATTCATAGAGTATAATACAAGTTCAGTTAATGTATTGGACCCTGTCAGTGGCATTTTCTCACTGATTTCTATACACACACACATACACACAAACACACACACACAGTTCTTTAATTCTATAGGTTTCTTCTATTGTTACAAGGTTGATCAAATCTTTTTTTTTTTAATTAACTAATCGTTATATTTTTTTTCTTGCTTTCTAAACCTTGTCTCACCACGTGAATGAGTTAGAATGAGGGAGAAACAAATAGAACAAACCAAAGTTATGGAGAAAGTATGTGTGTGAACTTTATTTCATTATGAGAAAATCACTTCTGTGCAGTAACAGAGAATACTGATATATCTACATGATGATAAGGGTTTCTTTGTATTTAGATACATACCTTATATTTGTACACAATATATAAAATTCATGGAGGAAATTAATTTCTACAGTACAGTTTCTTTGTTGGAAGAGGACTTGTTCCGTTAGTTTCGTTTAGAAAATGACCCCCAGTTCTGTGACTGTGGTACCAGGGATCGCAGTTCCAATCCTGTAATTTATTAGACACCATAATCTTATGAACAGTAAGAGAAACTGAGAAACTACATCCTCCTGCAGGATGAAAAGAGAAACATGAATGCTCAAGCTGCTATGCTAGTAACTGATTTTAGCGGAAGAATATGATTTCCATGATGTATTATGAATAGAAATAGTAGGTCTCATGATACACATTAGCAACACTGCTGCAAACTGTCTCCCTGCTCGGATGACATGCACTTCACTCTTTAATCAAACGGCCTTGTATGCACATGGGAAATGAGGCCATCACCAAGAAGGGCCTTCTGCAATGCACTTAGGCAACTCTTGGAGGACTTTAGCATTTAGCATGGTACTCGGGAAAAGAGGCAACCGCTCTCAGGCAGAGAGGTCATCCCAGAGAGAAGTTGCTAAAGCGGTCATTCGGGAGGCTGTAGCTACCCCATCCCTATAACCAGATGGGAACGGGTCATGCGGACATGTTTCCTTCAGCAAATCCTCTCCTTGAATAGCATCCCTCACAGACTTACTGCTCCCCAAGCATGGTCTTTATGGCTAGGGGCTTGTCAACCTTGTTGTGGGATTTGAAGTTGTGCTTGTTTTTAACCATGTGAACCATTTTAAGGGAGATTGGCACATGCCAATGTTTGTGGGAAGTAGGAAAAAAAAACACCACCACTGTTCTTTGAGCTAACATCTTGAATTTGAACAAAATCAACACAATTAGTTTTGCAGAGGGAGGTTATGGGGAATGCCAGTGAGGGTGACTTCAATGATTAAAATGACACCCAGAAGGTCTGAAAATGGTTTGGCACCAACCACAAATACCTCTTCATAGGTTTAATTTCATGTGCTGTGATTGCTTTTAAAATGAAAATGTTAAAAGCCTCAGAGGTTGTATGGTCATCAAATGCAAGCCCCTCTTCCGAGAGGAATGGCTTAACTCTGATGACCAACATATTTACACTATGGCTGAGAGGCGAAGGTTCTCTGGGGCTTGACCTTGTACAGTGGCCCTGGGTGGCCTAACCCAGCCTAGAGGGACAGGTAAAGATGAAAATGGCGAGGTAATGCAGAGCTGCTGGTCATTTCCTGTTTGATGCCCACAGGAAGCCTCAGTCCTGGTGCCGCCGGCCTCGGCTTTGGGCGTGAGATGGAAGGCGGTCCGCGCTGGGTAAGCCAGGAGTGGCCGACAGGCCCTCTCTGAACAGCTCTAGCACCCCACACCCATTGGAAACATGTTCAGTCATACATATTCACAGCTGGAAAGAACCTCGGCTCCACCCTCAGAAACAGGCAAGCACTACAAAGCAATTTAGAATTATCTGGGTAAAACTGGCAAGTGATGTGTGTTGTGGAGAATGGAAGCCTGCCCTAGGGCCTAGACACATTTGTTTCACACACCAGGGGGACATTCAGGCCTTCATTTTTTCAGCTTCTTCAACAGCAGCTTACTTAGAGTGTTATCAAAGGAAGCCGATGCCCCAGGCCATTTGAACTGCCGCTGTGGACTCTTTGGTTTGATCACATCCACATACCATGGGCTCTCTAACGGCAGGAGAGGAACAGCGGCCTTGTGCCAGAATGCAGAGCAAGTCATGGAAACACTTCAGAATGTGGGCAGTGGTGGGGTTACCTCCGGGCTTGCCAGCCACTTTAGATGCCTCGCAGTTCTCGCTCTGAGGGATACTGCTGAAGGGCCTTACCCTCAGACGTTTGGAGGACCAGGGTCTTGCTGTACTGGCTGACTCCTGTTTTGTTGAAGGCCTTGATGCGAGCGTTGTATGTGCTGTTGAAGTGAAGACCATCCACGGTGCACATCGTCTCCTTCCCAACATACACTTCCTGAGGGTCAGCAAAGAACAGGCCACAATTTAATGCCAACCCTTGAGAGGGCTGAGGGAGGCAGGGTCGCTCAATGGTCAGGAGCAAGCATTTTGGTGGCAGCCTGATCTGGATTCAAATCCTGTGAGATACTAAGTCATTTAATTGACCTTTTTTATTTTCATTTTTTTAAAGATTTATTTACTTACTATTTGAGAGAAAGAGAGAGTAGGCACAAGCAGGGGGAGAGGAGGAGGCAAGGGAGAGGGAGAGAGAGAATCTCAAGCAAACTCCCTGCTGGGCATGGGGCCCAATGCAGGGCTTGATCTCACGACCCTGAGATCATGACCTGAGCCGAAACCAAAAACTGGACACTCAAACAACTGAGCCACCCACGTGCTTCTAACTAACCTTTTTAAGTCTCAGTTTCAACATCTGTAAAATGGGGACAACAATATACCAGTTTATGAGGCTGCTAGGATGATCCTATAAGGAGATCATGTGTGCAAACTGACGAACATAATGCCTTATGTTTGCCATGGGCCCGGCACCTTAATGAGTGCTAATTCCTAGTAGTTAGGGCTTGAAAAATTAAAATTGGGTGCTTATAGTTAGCGTTATGCTTATTATTATTAGCTTGGCTTTTACACACATATACCTACCAAGCTCTCTATCCACCAGTGTGATTTGTAAAAACTGGTTTGAAAATGTCAGGGTGGTCTCTATGCTGTGTCCATAAGTTCCCTGGTAACTTTAGGAACTGTCACCAAGATTACACTCAAAGTCACAGGAATATATGTTTTATCGTGGTGCAGAGGGAAGGGGGAGGAAACAGGGGCGGGAGGAAGAATGACATTTCAAAGGCTTAAAATAAATTGTAGCATAATGCATCTTTAGCATAGGTTAGGCATGTGCCTCCCTCTTTAGCTGGAGGCTTCTGCAACACTACGCTGATGTAATGAGTAAAAATAATTTGTATTCAAAGCACAGCCTTAAAATGATAACTCTCTTGTGGGATACTAACCAGATTGGGGTCTGGGATCCTGGTGTGCTAAGAATTTTATGTGATGGATTATCTAACTGACTCTTAACCACAATGCGTGAAGTATGTGTTATTGTTATCACCCCCATTTTACAAATGAGGTCCTGAAGGTTCAAAGAAGTGAGAAGTGGGCACAATCCCACAGCTAAATGGTGGAGTCCAGATCCAAGTGCAAGCAGTTGGACTCCAGAGCTTGAGGCCTACATGGGTTTTCTCTTCCAAAGGGGAGGGCAGTTTCTATTCAGAGACTCCTCGTCCATCTTTGATGGTTCAAGGAGAATGCAGGCCTCGGTGGAAGGGCCGGCAGACCCTGCCAGGATGGTCTGGCCTCAGGAGAGATGGGGAAGCTTGGCCTGAGACCCCACAATGGGTCCTCTGAGGTGGTCCCTGGCTTTGGTTAACAAGTAGCTGGTGCTCTACTTACCCGGAACTGACCACCATTGCCGTCATCCAGCTCCAGAATGTAGCCTTCCGCAGGCACCGTGGACAGAGGTGGCTGTTTCCAGGACAGCGTGGCGCTGTTGTTGTGCGTACAACACTCCTCCAGCTGCAGGATGGGGGTTGCTGGGACTGGAGAGGAAGCTAAACAGACATTAGTGTAACCCTGGCTTCTGTTGAATTGTAAACATTTCAGGATCTAAACATCCCTCTGATCAACATGGGGCTTGACTAAATACTAGCCCACCAGAGACCGGAACTGGATCCTTTCTAAAGTCTCTAGGACTGGGACTGGGTCCTAAGCTGCTGTGCTGCCTTTTCCCAGACTCGTGGTGGCACTTCTTACCTTAACGATGGGGAGACAATTGCTCTGTTCTCACCGCCTTGAGCACTGAAGACATCATCTCTAAGGGAACTATTTTAATAGGGGATGGTTTTCAAGCCCAGCCCATTAAAGCCCATGTAACCCATAACATGGCTGAAAAATGTATCATAAAATTTATTCTGAGCCTTTACCCCCCAGTGTATAAACTTGGAACTGCCTATTCTGAGCAGTTTATTTTACCAGTGATTCCACTCAAGGTCTTGAGTGCATAAGTAGCTGCAACAGTGGATGTTTAAAAACTTAGTTGTAAGTGACATAAAAACAGTGATTTCTCCATTTTGAAACTTCTGAGGAACTTGACCCCATTCTTTCAAGGTAGTTATGCCAGCTCAGGTCCTCTCTCTGCAAGTGCAGACCAACCAACTGTGAACCTAGAGAGTAGCATAGCAGCAGAAGGGGCCTGGCAGGAGAGGGTCAAAGTGTCCTTGGGACTTTGTGAGAATCTGCCACAGTACTGTGAGTCACCAAATGCCCCTGTCCCCATTCTGTGCTGGGAGTCTTTTCTATTACTTCAAACAGCAGAGCTGTTGTGCCTTCAGACACACAGGGATAGAACTGTTAAGTAACAAACAATCCCAGTTCCTAACATACAAACTCAATATTTATATTTGGGAGCAATGTTTTTACCAACTGCTTAAAAATTTTTTTTAGCACCAAACCATTAGTTCCTTTTTGTGGCACTTTAACAATAGGAGAGAACAGTTTGGACTGCATCCAGGGACATTTAAATGAACAAATGTTAATTATGGAACACCTGGTATGCTGTACCAAAATTGGACTCCATATCATGCATCAAATTATCTGCTCCCGGCCATCACCTCATCCCCAAAGATGGTTTATTTAATAGCCATTTAGGAAACATGTTCTAGGGTGGATAACCTAGAAAACAACAGCAGTGATATAAGACAAGAGATGTGGAGGTGGCAGGTCAATTATACTTAAGAAAAGACTTTGATACAAGAAAACCATGCCTGAGTTACTAGATCAAACATAATGAAATCAAAATTATGACCAGTTGATTGGAGGTGGTGAATTTAGGATGGGCAATCATGTTTCAGGTTTCAATGGCATAGAGTTCAGTAGGTCTTATGAGAGAAGAGGAGATTCTACAGCCTCAGAGGTCCCTGAACATCTGGAATTGGAGGAAAGGAGATCGATTCATTTCCTTGTTCAAGAAATAGACTACAGAACTGGATGGGAAGGGGAGGAGAAAGAGGATTAAACTAATGATCCTCTACCCATAAACAGGCATCACCTGAGAGTTGTATAATTGAAAGGTTAACTTTAGATCATCACGTATTAGGAAACCACTTGGTCATTAAACATTTTTCCTTTATTTTCCTAATAAATTTTAACATATTAACTGTGGAGTAAATTCTAAGTTTAAGCAAAACATTCTTCGAAGGGATTCTAGAGATAAGGAATGATTCTTCCTGGGGATATTTGCTCTGAGCTGTCCTTATGAATCAGAGCCTACCATAAAACAGCCTATTTCTTAGACTCCCTTTATTTCATTAGCTCCCCTATCAATCTTCGTTTTCCTTTCTTTATGTTTCAGGCAAGTCTACATTTCATCAATTTTAAAATCGAAGAATAAGATCACAAGATGGTTTCAACTTGAGTCATGCAAATGCTTGCAATGTCTCTGATAAGAAACACAAATTTCCTTGTATAGACATAATTATAATTAATAGATTAATTGGAATACATGATGTCATGTATAATTAAAACATGGGAACATCATTTGTAAGTCCTCATGGATACACTTTAAAAGACCAAAAAGATAATAGAAAGTCTAATCACTCACTAATCTTCAGATTTTAATACTGTCCTTATTAATATACCTTAAATTAAGCAAACAAAAAAGCAAAATGAGGAAGGGAGGGAGAGTGAGAGAAAGGGAGGGAAAGAGAGAGAGAGAGAAATGAAAGTGAAGGAACATAGAGACATTTGCTTGTCTAAATCTATTTCTTGATGTGCTCAGAATTATTTTTTCTGTTTCCTTATTTACCCCAAAGTGATGTTGCATATAGAAGGCAAATGTGACAAAATTACAGCCTCATTAACAAAGAATAAGGCAGACATTTTAGAAAAACAGATTTTATAGTAGATGTTATATTGCCCTATTTTACTTTATTAGGTTTAAAATAAATGGTCTATAAGAATCCAAAGTATTTTCAAATTAACTTATTATTTTTGTTTTGGAAATGGATAGCATCACAGTTCTTGGGCTGAACTCTAAGAAATTTTTATTTTCCTGAAACTTCTGTCATTGGGCAGCTGTAGCTATCTTAATCTTTTTTTTTTTTTTTTTTAGCTATCTTAATCTTAACACTTTTAACCATCATTCTTGGACATTTTTGTTTTTCCTAAAGAACCAGTTTCTCTTGACCTAATCAGAAGTCTATTGCTTATATTGTTTTGGCCCATAATATCAAGGTTCAGGCTAAAAATTCTCTTCTTAGTTGCAAGGGGCAACTGTTCTTATGGACTTCCTTGAAGGGGACTTGTGGAGGTTCAGTTCAAAATTAAATTCTTCATGAGTTTCACCCAAGTGATTTTCATAGCACCCCCACAAGAACAGGTGTTGTTATTATCTCTGGTTGGTAGAAGAGGAAATTGGAACATAGACAATTTTCATGGCTACGAAGTGGCAGAGCCGGGGTCTGAGGCCCAGTAGGTTGGCCCCAGGGGCTGTGTGCTTGATTGCACTCTGCTGCCTCTCCAGTCTGGTGTGTAGTAAAAGTGTACTAGAGGGAACTCTCCACACTTGATTCCAAGAGGAATGTTTCCTTTTGCTTCCTGTAGTGTGAGTGATAAAGTTCCCCGAGGCTTGTTGGCATAGATTAATGAAACAAGTCACCATACATAGCATAAGGTATCAATTTATGGAATCATTGCGTCGTCCACCTGAAACGAGTGTGACATTGGGCGTCAACCATACTTTAAAAATTGTGAAAAGAAGAAAAAGAACTATTTCACCATAAGAGCTACCGTAGTTGGGAATGCAATTCTCCAGAGTCCTCTTGTCTGAATGTTTCTTGGGGAGACTGTCACTCCTTTTTATAGTTGCTGAACAACACAAGTGGCATCTCAGGAAAGTTTATACTTTAGGGGAACAGCAAGCCATTTCTGCAAAGCTCTCATTAGTACACTGGTACAGAGAAATGTGAATGCGGGTTTTGAGGACATACATTGCAGGCCTCCAAACCATGAACGGATCACATGCATGAACAGAAGACACATGAGGCAGCATGTGTGCTCATCCCCATCCCTGCCAAACCTCTGGGTGCTCTTTCTCCATGATTTATAAGAGGGTCTGTTCACATTACACTGACTTTGCCCATGACCTTGGTGTACACTCAGGGCTCTTACATTTGACATGAGTTCATAAAGATAAGTGTGTTCTTAGGTTGAGTAGAGGCACTTAAGGGATTAACAGTCACTGGTGCTAAAAGGCTTGGGGAGCATTAGGTCACTGTTTCATATCCTGGTTCAGAATGAACATGCTGGCATTTCTTTTCAGCACTGACTCATGAATCTTGGGACACTTTCTATACTTAAAACAATTCTGGGGTTATATTTTTCTGGGGATGTTTGAACAAAGAAGGTACTGGCATTCTTCACTTAGATTTCAGATGCAGAATCAGGAAGGGCAGATCAGTTAAATTCTTCCCCCATAAGAGAATAATTTTCTTGCTGAATAGTAGCAGGCCTAACTGGAAACATGTAAAAACCAGCAACAGACCTATCTTCTTTGATATCAAGAAAAAAAAGGCATCTGAAATGAAATTCCAAAAGCAGAGAGACGCTAGAATTTCCAGTCAAGAAATGAACAGATATCTTTGTTGTCAGTTTGAGTCAGAACTTTAAATGCATATTTTAAGTAGCTTTGAAAATATTTTAACTTTCTACGGTAATCTGCTTAACATAATTAGAAAACATATATTGAAGTATGCATATTGTGTTAATGGTCAGATTACTTTAGCATTGTTCTCAAAGTTATTTAAATTTTGGTCATTTTTACATAGATTTTGGGGTATAGTTTCTTGAGATATTTTTACTGACAAGCTGTGAACGTGCAGTGTATTAAACTGACCTATCATATCCTACAGAATACACTAAGACTACACCCAGCACAGTTGTGTATGTTAACAACTATCAAAGAGGCCAGTAGGAGTGGCCTTAGCTACAACCAGTCAAGTTCTATTGCAGCATGACCTTTTGACTTTTCCTTTCCATCGAAAACATCTGACAGATAAAAACTATTTCGAGTCTAAAGAGAACTTAGCTCTCACTGAATTAATTAAACTTCACGAGCACAAAGCAAAGCATATAAATTAACTCTGCAGAAGGATACTAATCAGTGGTAAATTAAATGAATATAAAGTGTTAAAAAGAAATGGAAAATGGATTAATCCAGTCTCATCCCAAATGGCCTGTTAGAGGAACTTCGTAAATAACTGTCTGTGGTCATTTTCTGTTCGTGTGAATTTTTGCTGGGAGTGTGTTCTGCGTTTTGGCCTCTCTTGGCCACATGTACAGACTTTGGTGGAGTGGACACATGGCCATTTCTCACGTATACATCTGTGGGCAGCCTTAGGAAGGGGGTCTGTGAGGCACAGCACAGGAGGCGGCAGTTCCCATCCTCCCCTAAGTTGGCCTGGACCCCACTCTGGGCAGGTGGACATGATTCAGGACAGCAAATGGGGCAGGGGAGGGCTCCGTCAGCAGCTGAAAGCTGTTCAAAGCCCTGAGGCTTTTTCCCCTACCTGCTCCATCACCAAGTCTAACTAGGTTGGCTCCTTTTTTTCCCTTCCACCAAAAGCCATTCCACTGCTTTTTGGGGACATATTTTCTCCTCTGGGCTATTTGTGACATAACTTCCAATGATTTGACCTCATGGAGAAGACTGTTTGCAGAGACAGGCTGATTGAGGGGGATTTACCTGGGGCTCCATAATTACTCAGATAGCTATATTTCACAGACCACACGGAGGTGTTTAAGAAAACATTTTAAATAGCAAGAAAGGGGCGCCTGGGTGGCTCAGTTGGTTAAGCAACTGCCTTCAGCTCAGGTCATGATCCTGGAGACCAGGGATCGAGCCCCACATTGGGCTCCCTGCTCAGCGGGAAGCCTGCTTCTCCCTCTCTCACTCCCCCTGCTTGTGTTCCCTCTCTAGCTGTGTTTCTCTCTGTCAAATAAATAAATAAAATCTTTTAAAAATAAATAAATAAATAAATAAATACATAAATAGCAAGAAAGACGTGCTACAATAAAAAGTTAAATTTCTTAAGGTTAAGAGAGGAATTCAGTTCTTGCTTGAAGAAACCAGTTCATAAGGCACTAATGTTAAAGCAGAAACTGGAAGTTGCAGGTGTAGGGTCTGGAACGTCGCTCCCTGGCTTTGAACCCATGCCCTGACATTCACTAGCTGTGTGAATTCAGGCAAGTTATCCAGTCGTCCTGTGCCTCAGTTTTCTCAGATGCCTACTAGGGCTGTGAGAATAAATTAAATTAATCCACATGAAGCACTTAGGAGAGTATCTGGTTTGGTAAATAGGAAATGCTAAACATTTTTGTCATGGTAACAAAGTACTTTTATTAACAATCTGTATACTATTTACTCCAAAAATCAACTAACGTATCATCCCAAAGCAATACCTAATAAACAAAAAAAGTGAGAAATCTGAAAATAAAAGCAAAAATCCATGAAAGGGATGAGAGAGTTACCTGCACGAGGTACAAGGATGAGTTTAGCTGTGCGAAGTGAGTTATGAGGGCAGAGCCCTAAGACTTGCTGGGATAGGCCTTTCTCTCTGATAAAAGGAAGCATGCAGATTTTTCTTAAACACAAAAATTCTGAAGCACTAAATTCTAAGTCCTTTATTATGCGGGTGCTTAAATTGGTAGAAGCAAAAAGCAAATCAATTTCTTTGGTTTTAAAAGAGATTAGAAAGTGACATAATTGCAGAGATGAAGAGCAGACAGGTGGTTGCCAGGGACTGGTGACGGCAGAGGGGAGGGGCATGAGTATGACTACATGACCATTGTGGGGTAGCATGAGGTCTCTCTGGTGGTAGCCTGATTGCAGGAGTGGTTAAATGACTCTAACTCTGACAAATGGCCCAGAGTGATACATATACACTGTACCAATGTTAATTCCTGTTTTGTTTTTTTTTTAAGTGGACTCCATGTGGGGTACAGAGCCCAATGTGGGGCTTGAACTCATAGCCCTGAGATCAAGACCTGACTGAGATCAAGAGTCGATGTTTAACTGACTGGGCCACCCAGGTGCCCCTAATTTCCTGGTTTTGGTATAAGATGATAGTTCTGCAAGATGGAACCATTGATGGAAACTGGGCTAAGGGTACACAGGACCTCTCCTTACTATTTTTGCAACTTCATGTGAGTCTTTAAATATTTCAAAATGGAAGTTAAAAAAAGAATCTTTTCCCAATGGATATTATTTACACTGCCATAAAAATATCATAGCATGTTTGGCTTTTTAATTTTCTTTGAAAGAGTTATCTTCCTAAGGTAATTTTAGGTACTTGTGCTTCCTCCCAGCCACCAAAAAATCTCAAAGCAATCTTGCATATCTTTTAATCACGTAAGCTAAAAAGTTGAAAAAGTTAAAATTTATTTCAAAACTTCATTTTCCTTCTGTAACGAGGCTGACATTTTCCTGACCAGTATTGGCAAGTCAACCCTGATCCTCTCAAATTCCCACTAATTTATACTCAACCATTTGCTCACCACCTACCCATGTGGAAGTAGTCATTTCAATTCTCAACTGTCTTGATTTATACCAATATTTCTGGATTACTTTCTCTAACAAGATTTTATTTATGTACAGTGATGTGGTCTCTATCTCCTTATATATATATATATATAATTTTTTATGTCAGCTACTCCCTGATGCTAGGCTTGTGATATCTCTAAGACTCTTAAGGAGGCCAGCATTGAGTTTATCAGAATTTTCCTGGCTTTCTGAGAGGTAGGTCACAGGGCTACAATGGTACATTTCCCTTACATGATAAGCTGGAAGACTTTTGTACCATTAACCAGTCGTGTGTGTGTATGTTTACTTCCCCACCTTTTAGGTGATTTATAAACCTGCCAGCTGCCTTTTGTTTGCTGCAATCTGGCACCAGTATCCACTCGGGGTGTTGCTCTATTTGGGGGGATGCAGGCACGTACCTTTCATCTGCACGAAGTCAAGCTGGTGAATGGATTGCAGCAAAGGGCTGTTGTCCAGACTCAGGTCGAAGTCCGTGGTCATCCTGGGAGTGAGCGTGCCTTTCCCCCACTGGTCCTCAGTCAGATGCACTCTCCGTATGAGGGCGTCGGAAATCTAATCACATCAAAGACCACAGCCTAAGAAATATAACACCACACTGGACACAGAGCAGTGCTTCTCCACTCTCTGGGAGCATTACCAAACCACTTTGGGACTCACACCTTTCCTGTCTACATGTAGCAGTGAGAAACTTATTATGACAAGGGTCATCCTTGCAAATCTGGGTGCTTTCAGGAGTCAGAGGAAGCCACTATAAATAATTAGCAGCTGTAAATTGCTCTAATAGACAAACCTGGATATATGCTAATATTATTTATGACTAATCAACTAAAAGCCAAAACATTTGATAATATGTTGGTGATCTGTTAATCCTAGTAGGACTAACAACCCTAAATTTCTAAAGATTATATTTATTTATTTGACAGAAAGATAGGCAGAGAGCACAAGTAGACAGAGTGGAAGACAGAGGGAGGGAAAGAAGCAGACTCTCCGCCGAGCAGGGAGCCCAATGCGGGGCTCAATCCCAGGACCCCGGGATCATGACCTGAGCTGAAGGCAGTTCCTTCACCAACTGAGCCACCCAGGTGCCGCAACAACCCTAAGTTTCTAATGGGAGGTGTGGGTATTCTGTCAACTCTTAGAACATAGACTTTTTTTTTTTTATTGTTACTAAATTTTTTTTTTCCAGTGTTCCAAGATTCATTCCCCATTCCCCACACCCAGTGCTCCATGCTTTAGGTGTCCCCAGTACCCACCACCAGGCTCTCCCACCCCTCCACCCCCCTCCCTCCAAATCCCTCAGTTTGTTTCTGTGTCCAAAGTCTCTGTTGTTTCATTTCCCTCCCTAGATTACCCTAGTTCCCATTTACTTTCCTTCTCCCACTGTCCTCCAGTTTACCCCTCATGCATCGCATGGTTTCACTTACTTGCGGTACATGAGGGGTAATCTGTCAACTCTTAGAATGAGTTTTACAAAATAGCTTAGAGAAGCTGCATATGGTAATCTGTAAAGTGGGATTTCTTACACTTTAAGCCCGTCATCTTCTGTATCACTTTATTCTTTGATAAGAACTCTTTTCATTTCTTATATTTAATCTCCCTTTGTCACTCCTGGCCAGTTTGATAAAACATGTATTGGAAGGAATCTATGCATTCCTTAATACAAGCTCCCTTAATCACTGAGCTCAAAACTTAAGTAAAATTCAGCTGACATCATCACATCTCATTAAAACAATCAACACTGAAAAAATAATGAGCAATCCAAGGAATGAAAAAACTCCACTTTATTTGGGAAATTGCTCATTTAACTGGCCAGTAGGAACTGTCAAGAAGGTAGAGGCCTTGCATTTTTAACATTTCTAGCTGACAAAGCTGTCCAAGATACTAGTAGAAAGGGACCCAATTCTTAGACAAAGCAGTAACTCTGCTTTGGAGGAACTTACAGGGAATTACATTTTCATGATTAAACATGAACAAAAACATTTTAAGAAGCCCAGGTACTTCTCAATCTTGGAGCACATGGTGGCAGAGATTTCCAGGAAGTCAGCAGAGTTTTGCTGGCATGCACCTATGCATGGCAGTCTGAAGTGGGTTCCATTGTGGAGGGACTATGTTTAGCTGCTGGGAGTCTGGCTGTGGCACTGTGGACTGAGTTTCACAAGACATTGAGAATCTGAAGTAGAAACTAGTTGACACTTACCTGCAAAAAGCCACTGGGATCATTTTCCTTAATGACCTCCAGGCAGTACTCCATGAGACCTGTGGTCTGGCGCAATTTCACTGTGCAGTGAGAAATCTGATCTCGAACCACCTAGAATTGATAGGAGAACAGAATGGTTCAAAGTGACACAGGTTGAAAAAGAAGCAAATTGTGCTGCCTGAAGGGACATCTTCCTCAGGTTCCCCTTGCTCCCCATCTTCCAGGGAGCTGATATACTGTGAGCTGTTCTAAGTGGGAGGTCGTGGAGAGTATATGAAGGAGCTGAGTAACCCAAGGCTTAGCTACTTCTTTTCTGTGAACAGTCACCCACCCTCTCCCACCCTCTGCCTCTTTTCTAAAGAGCAAACGTCCTCATCTGAACCCAATTCCTTCTCATTCTGATTCTTCTTCCTGAGTGGGTTGGTGGGATGGGGTTAGAGATGAAACTTGCTGAAAGACAATGAGCTAATGACAACAAGGAAGCCAGACAAAGATAGATGCAGAGTTAAGATTTGAGTATAACCCATTTAGAAGCAGTCACTGCCTCATTTGAGAGAGAACTTTTTTTTAAAGATTTTATCTATCTATCTATCATCTATCTATCTATCTAATCTATCTATCTATCTATCTATCTATCTATCTATCTATCTATCTATCTATCTAGACAATGAAAGAGAAAGAGACAGAATGAACATAGGAGTGGCAGAGGGATAGGGAGAAGCAGACTCCCCATCGAGCAGGGAGCTTAATGTGGGGTTTGATCCCAGAATCCTGGGATCATGACCTGAGACCAAGTAGGATGCTTAATTGACTGAGCCACCCAGGTGCCACTAGGAGAGCAGTTTTAAAGACTTTGTTTACCATGCTGTGAGTCTACTTTAACCTAGAAAGGCATTTCTCTGAACATGCAGTTTCTGCCTCTGGGAAATTGTCTTTTCCCAAGTGTAAAGACGTGACAGTCCTTGAAAAATCTTTTTCAAAGTTTCATTTTCCATGTCCTCTGCTCAGTGACCCAAATCCTGAAGTGATTTTTGAGACTGGAGTTGAACAAAAGTTTTCTAGGAAACTCAATTACTTACAGCCTCAGTATGTATGCTTTGCAAAAGCCTCAAAAATATCCAGCCTTTTCGCTTTTATAAATAATAACTAAAAGGAGTTTTAATAATTATTGAAAAATTTTTTCTTTGTTCCTTCTTTTCAGTTTTGATTATACATTTCCCATTAAAGATTAGTACATCTACTTTCAAAAACAGTTGGAAAATAGAGCCCCAAAAAGCAGTCATCTCATCACTCTAATGCAAATTTTTAAAGCATTTTGATATTTCCTTTAAGGTTTTATCCTGAGCCAGATATATTTATAGTTGCAATCATAATATGTGACAATTTTACCTCCTTCCCACTTAACACTTATACCAAAGGCATTTCACATGTTGCCATCATAAATAAATGCTACTGACTCCATAAATATCTCACTGAGTGGATTATCATAATTAATTAATCACGCCTTTTCCAATGTTTTTGGACATTTAAATTCCTCTTAATTTTTTTGACAGTTCATCCATTTATTATTGCTGGTATCTATTTCTAATTTTTTTATTGTGATAAAATACACATAATATAAAATTTATAATTTTAGCTATTTTAAAAAAGATTTTATTTATTTATTTGACAGAAACACAGTAGAGAAGGAACACAAGCAGGGGGAGTGAGGGAGGGAGAAGCAGGCTTCCCACCAAGCAGGGAGCGCAATGCAGGGCTTGATCCCGGGACTCCTGGATCATGACTGGAGCCAAAGGCAGACCCTTAATGACTGAGCCACCCAGGTGCCCTGATTTTAGCTATTTTTAAAAAAATGATTTTATTTATTTGAGAGAGAAAGACAGAGATAGTGAGAGAGAGAGAACGAGTAGGGAAGAGAGGAAGAAGCATGCTCCCCACTGAGCAAGAAGGCTGATGTAGACTTGATCCAGGACCCTGGGACCAGGACCTGAGCTGAAGACAGACGCTTAACTGACTGGGCCATCCAGGTGTTCCAACCTTAGCTATTTTTCATTAGATAATTCTGTGGCATTAAATACATTCATACTGTTGTGCAACTGTCATCACCATCTATTTCCATAATTGTTTTTATCTTTCCAAACTAAAAGTTTGTACCTCTTAAACAATAACTCTCTGTTCTCCCCTCCCCACTGGCCCCTGGCAATACCACCATTCTACTTTCTGTCTCTATGGATTAGACTACTCCAGGACTCTCATGTAAGTGGAATCATACAATATTTGTCCTTTTGTGACTTTTATTTCATTTAACAAAATGTCTTCAAGGTTTATCCACACTGTAGCTGATGTCAAAATTTCCTTCCTTCTTTTTTTTTTTTTTTGTTTAAGATTTATTTATTTTATGGAGAGAGAGAACACAAACAGGAGAGGCAAAGGGAGAAGGAGAGAGAAATGCAAGTAAACTTCATGCTCAGCACAGAGCCCAATGCAGGGCTGAGTTGAAACCAAGAGTCAGACACTTAACTGACTGAGCCACCCAGGCCTCCCTGAATTTCCTGAATAATATTCCATTGTAGGTACCTACCACATTTTGTTTATCCATTCGTCCATGATGGACACTTGAGTTGCGTCTATATTTGGCTATGTGAATACAGCTGTTATGAGTATGGATATACAAATATCTGTGAAAGTCCCTGTTTCACTTCTTTTGGGCATATACCCTGAGGTAGAATTCCTGGATCATGTGGTAATTCTATTTTAGTTTTTTGAGAATCATCATACTGTTTTCTGTAACAGCTACACCATTTTATAATCCTATTAGCAATGCACAAGGGTTCCAATTTCTCCACACCCTCACCAACACTTATTACTATATTTTTATAAAAAAATAATAATAGCCATCCTAATGGGTGTTAAGTGGTAGCTTATTGTGGTTTTGATTTGCATTTCCTTAATTACTAGTGATGATGAGCATCTTTTCATATGCTCATTGGCCATTTATATATCTCCTGTGGAGAAATGTCTATTCAAGTCCTTTGCCCATTTTTTAATTGGGTTGTTTGTTTGTTTGCTTGCTTTTTATGCACAAAATTTATAAATTTTCATGAAGTCCAACTTGTCTATCTTTTCCTTTGTTGCCTTTGCTTCTGGGGTAATATCCAAGAAATCACTGCCAAATCCAATGTCGTGAAGCATTTGCCCTGTGTTTTCATCTAAGAGTTTTATAGTTTCAGTTCTTACATTGAGGTCTACTGTCCATTTTGAGTTAATTTTTGTATATGGTGTTAGGTAATGGTCCAAATTCTTTCTTTGGCATGTAGATAGCCAATTCTTCCAGTGTCATTTGTTGTAAAACTGCCCATTCCCTATTGAATGGTCTTACCACCCTTGTCAAAATCATACTGTTTTCTTTATTGTAGCTTTGCAGTAAGTTATATAATCAGGAAGTGTGAGAACTCTAGTTTTGTCCTTTTACACAATTGTTTTGGCTCTATGGAGTCTCCTAATTTTTTGACAGATGATTTTTTTTACTACCTTGTCACTTTTAATAAAATTAAAATAAAAAGTAAAGGGTAGGACTTGAAATCTCCATATCAGAATTAGTGAAAGAAACCAACTCTGATGTGAAGATCATTTTGTGATTTTGGTGTGGAGAGGGGAGATCAAAGTTAAAATTCAGTGATAGACTTATTTTCTTCTGACATCTAGGATTCTGTCAAACCACCATAGCTGCCTGTTAGTCTGGGCTCATAGAATGTAAATTATTTTATTTTACTTTTTTTAATAAAAAATAAGCAGGAAGATTAAGTTTCTGCTTCTTAGGGGGGAAAAACACACACAACACCCAAAAGTATAAAAAAAAAATCCAGGACAGATAACCTACAGCTAATGTGCTAATCTTCTCTGCTCCCTTACATGTAACTAAATCGTTTCCAGAAAATGTTTTGATATTTTGGTAGCCTGTGCATCAATGCTTCTAGATAGCAGAAGCCTCGGCCATCACCAATCTATCCAAATGGCATCTGTCCTAGGACTGTACATACATAACTGACTGGAGCTCAAGTCTGAATAACAAGCATGGTCTAGATCTGGGCTTTGCAACCCAAAGTGAGACTTTGTGAAGGCGAAATAGACTTGAATTGTTGTTTATTTTCCAGAGCATTCAAATCAATGAAACTTTTATGACCTAAATATGTTGAAATAAATACGATAATCAGGCCTTATAAAATTCTATATCTGCTTCTATAAATTTCCTTCTCAAGCCAGATTTATTTGATGCCGAAAGAGCTGTCTTAGTGTCTAGGCTCTCTGACTACTCTTAAGAAGCTTCACTGTAGTGAAGAGTTGGTGAGTTTCAGTGGGGGTTTCTATTGGCTCCTGTACTCCATGGTTCAAGCTTCTTGGCTCTCAACTCCCACTGTTGCAACAGTGGATTTGGGCCCATCTTTTTATGTGTTAATCAACCATTTCACAATGCTCCCAGTAGCCCGTGATAAAAATCACTGCTAAAAATTAAACTACAGGGTTCCCAGAAGCAGCATTTTTGGGTGTGTTGTCATTGATTATTTAGTTTCTGAATTAATTTGGCAAGATTTCCCATCCTATGGATATCAGTCAAATAATTAGATCTTTTAAGAATATAAATATTTTTTCTCTAGTTGAGTGTTTTCATCAGCTCTCCTACTTGTTACTTTCTTCACTCTGTGTTATTTCTACTACCATTATTATTTATCTCACGTTATATTTTCTATGGAAAACAATTCCTAGGAAGCTAGGCCATGTCACTTTTCCTTTGAGGCCCACATTTCTCTGCAGTTGCTCTGATGCTCCAGAGAAACGGTTGGCACCATGTTTGCAGCTGGCTAGAGTTAAGAGTTCCTTTTCTTAGGAAGGAAATGTGCAAGTTGTAAGAATGACACAAATAGGGACTGGGAAACAATCTTCCTGCTTTCATCTGCATTATGGCCTAAACCAGCTCTCTGGGGACAGTGAATTAATCTTTGGCTCATAGTTTCAGAGACGGCTTTCACAATTTTATTAGCAGTCCCATCTATTCAGGATGGCAAGTCCTATTGATTATTTGAACTTTTTTATTTTGTTAAGTGGTAAATTTATTAAGGTCGTTCCTTGGGTCAAGATATGTCATGGACACCTATTCAGAAAAGGTGAATTTGAGAGTAAATTCTGAACACTCTGTTCCTCTGAGTGCTCAAATCTTCTCAGCAACATAGAGTAATCCATGATAGCTTATATAAGTGTAAAATTTTATTCTGCCTGTACATTTCCATTCCAATCTCTAGTAGACCAATCTCTTCTCTCCAGCTCAACTCATGTAACACAACCTGCGGTAAGAACTGAAATTAATTAAAGTGAATTTCAGTATTTTATGCAGTTTGACTTTGACCCAATTTCTCTGCCTCCATTGACCTCTCCATCTCACATGTGTGGCTCTTTCTTTATTCTCTTTAATAAATACTTCCACTCATACTATTTTCTCTCATCATGGGATCTGCAGGGATACCACTAATGAATTTTTAGTCTAAGTAAACACTAACATTCTCTCTCTCCTCTCTCAAGAAATTATTTCTTAAATATAATATATACCTTCCCATCACAGCTTAAAACGGTCTCCCCTAAATATAAGGTAATCCTTTTTTTTCTATGTAAGCTACAAGTATTCTCAAGATGCAAGCTTGAAGAATTTATTCTTCACCGGTTCTTTTGGTCAATGGGAAGAGTTTTACCCATATCATCATTCCTAAAGCAAGAGGACCAACTAATGCTTGGAATGGACTCATTTGTGAGTTACAAGTGAAGAGCTTTGGCCATGAGATTCATCTAGTAAAATAACTATTCTTCTTCTTTTTTTCCCCCTAGAGTAGAATATTATCCCCTATATAGTCATTATATTCACTGACCGCAAAGATACAGAGGCTTAGAGACATTTAAATTAAGGAAGAACATTTTTAATTTCTCACGGGCCACCATTATCCCACATGATTATGGGAAATATATCTCTCCTTTCCTTGATACCACTCTCTGTACTAATGTTTTTAATTTACCCACATAGCAACTAATCATTTCAAAGACCAGTCTTGAGGCTTTGAGTTTTTAATCAAGGACAATTTAGCCCTATTAAAGAAATAAAATGTGTACCTGTTTTGAGGAAGGCTTGAGTTTTTAACAGAAAAACTGAACTTCCCATCCAAAAGTATGAATGCCACCAATAGCCTTATCAATAAACATTGAGTGGAATATGCAAAGCATGTTCTTAGTGTGTAGAATACTACATCCGTGTACAGAAAAGTTAATGAAGAAATATCAGTCGCTTAGAGATACACATATTGGTGTGGTCCCACCCACACAGGAGAACATTTACTGTTTATGGTGGGCCCCAGTAACAGCAATGCACAGAACATGGTATTTTGTAGGCTGTGAGGTACGGGGAAACACAGTAGATGACTCTCATCTTCAAAGTGTGTGTTTATTGCCCTCTGGAGGTAAGGAATGTCATTCATATCTGAGCTTAGGCAAAGGGCATTCAAGAAGGTCTGTGACTGCCCTCGATTGACATTGCCAAAGTGGGTAACAAGTGTTTAGAAGAGAGTCCCCTAACTTTGGTGAGCTACAGCTGTGTGTGGTGGCATCCCGGTGATTCCATGGGGACCTGGGCACTCAATCTTGTACAGACCCTCTGTGACTTTTTCTCCTATGTGGTAGGAAGCAGGGGATCACAGCATTGCCACATGAATTCCCCATTAATGATAGCCTTATAATCAATAATAATTGTGGTTACTATTTTAGAGTTGGCCCCTCAAAGGCAGTCAAGGTTTTAAGTGTTCCAGTGTGCCTAATTTTCCAAATGTCTTCATTGTAATGGACTTACAGAACTCATTGCCATAATTTTATTGAGATCAAGCTGATTATTGGCTTCAATTTGTTTTTTTTCTTTCTATTAATGGTTGTAGCCAGTCAAATCCAATCTAATTATTTAAAAAATTTTTGTGAGCTTGGGTAGATCTGTCTTCTATCCTCTATCCATTTATCCTTTTCTTTCTTTCTTTCTTTCTTTCTTTCTTTCCTTTCTTTTCTCTTTCTTTCCTTCTAGATTTTTATTTATTTATTTGACAGAGAGAGACAGAACAAGAGAAGGAGCACAAGCAGGGGGAGTGGGAGAGGGAGAAGCAGGCTTCCCACTGAGCAGGGATCCCCATGGGGGGCTAGATCCTAGGACTCTGGGATCATGACCCAAGCTAAAGGCAGTCGCTTAACGACTGAGTCACCCAGGTGCCCCTCTTTTCTTTCTTTCTTTCTTTCTTTCTTTCTTTCTTTCTTTCTTTCTTTCTTTCTTTCTTTCTTTCTTTCTTCCTCCTTCCTCCCTTCCTCCCTTCCTTCCTTCCTTCTTTTCCTCCCTCCCTCCCTTCCTTCCTTCCTTCCTTCCTTCCTTCCTTCCTTTTTCTCTCTTTTCTTTCCTCCCTCCCTTTCTCTTTTCCTTCCTCCCTCCTCTCATCTCCTCTTCTCTCCTCTCCTTTCCTTTTCTTCCCACCCCCAACTTAATCTAAATCAAATGATTACTAGCCTGTTTTGAGGCAATGACAAAATAGCTTAAGTAAGCAATTTCACAAGCCAGTAATGTCCCCAGTGTAAATCTACTCTGAATTAAATGATCATATAATTAACTTTTTAAATAAACATAATGAGACCATGACAGGCAATACATGGCAAATAATAATAAAGACAATGATGATGATAATAATTCTAACAAAACCCAATAATACACTTGGACTCAAAGTCATACATTTTATATATGGTTACAATTGGATATGGAGGTCCTCTGCAAAAATGAAAAGCTGTAAAAAAAATGAAAAGCTGGGTAATTTTGTTGGTATGTTCATTGCTGACCACACATGGAAATTAAAGATTAGATTTTTCCAGATTTTTAAAAATAACTATAACTTTTTTCTTCCAAAGAATTTTAGAGTTGAAGGGTAACCAAGAAGACACCTGTCACCTCATACTATTCAACCTATGAATTTACTCTAAAATATTGGAGAAATATGCATTTAAGATGATTATAGGATTATTTCAAATTCTGAGTGTTACATAAATAAAAATCATTCTCAGAAATGACATTTGTAAGTTTCCTGAGAAAAACATGGATCTCATTAATGGCACATTTAAGCATTGTCACAAATTCCCTGTGAGAATATTTTAAGGCCTTACTCTGGTCAGGAAGGCCCGGGAAAAATGGCAACAAAACATTCAGTTCAAACAAGACACCTGGGGGATTGGGTTTACTGTGCTTATTGTGGGGAAATTGCCCAAGTAGTCCCAAACACGAATCAGTAGTATTGCTTGAGAGCTCAAAAGCATTTTTTCCCCTTCAGTAGCTTTCTGACATTTGATTTGTTTACCACATCCCGAAAATAGATATGTCTCCCAGTGTTTGTTTTCAAACCACAGAATAGTATTAAAAATAATTTATATTTCAGATATTCCTAAAATATGATCACAGCTGCATACATATGTCTCCAAGCCTTTTTTACTAACTTTAAAAATAGCTCACCAAACTGTGTGAACAATTTTATAGGATGATCAATTAAAAATGCGAGCTAGGGAGGGCACCTGGGTGGCTCAGTTGGTTAAACCACTGCCTTCAGCTCAGGTCATGATCCTGGAGTCCCAAGATCGAGGCCCACATCGGGCTCCCAGCTCCGTGGGGAGTCTGCTTCTCCCTCTGACCTTCTCCCTTCTCATGCTCTCTCTCACTCACACTCTCTCTCTCTCAAATGGATAAATAAAATCATTAAAAAAAATGCAAGCCACTTTCCTAGGTGCAGAGGCTCCTGTGTATAGACTAATTCTACATGATATACTCTGGTATTATGGACAGTAAGTCCCTAGGAGCACCTCTTCAATGTACTGGGTGCCAGCGCATTTCCCGGCATTCTCTCAGTACTAACACACTTCCTGAGGACTGCGGCGGTGAGTGCTGGGCAGTGCTCTGTGAGGTGACGACTGCTCCTGGCCTGATTTTACCCAGGTGAAAGTAACTAAGCCAGAGACTTGCCCACAATTAGAGACCTAGTAAGTGAGGAAGTGCGTCCTCACACCCTGTTCTCTATGACACAGAAGTTAGACTCTTCACCTCTCAGCTCTGGCTTGTCTCAGAACCAGAACCATCCAATCTGCTCAAGCAATCCGTGCTTTCAGAAAGGAGTATGAAGAGATTATAAAGACTGTCTTTATACACACTCCCTTTCCAGCATCCCCAGACTTTTGGATTGCTCAAGAAGAGAAAGTTGCCAGAAAAATACACACACAACTCTTGTCTTTGTCAGCGAAAAGCAGGCCCCTAGAGAACTCTGCCAAAGGGGAGCGGAAGACCATAAGATTATCCCTGCCTGACTGTGAGTGATGGGTCAGCCAACAAAGACAGAAAGAAGTACTGTGCTTGGAGAGGGGTGTCTATAAAAGGCCAGTCTTTTCTCACAAATCTGAGTAGCAACAGAAAAGACAAGAAAGGGGAGAGGCAGGAGGAGAAGAGCAGAGGGAGGGAGACTTGGAGGCTGGGGTCTGTGGTCCTGGTGCCGGCGCTGCCGACGGTTTTTAGCAGTGACATACAATCCGCTGAAAGTGGCAGAGAAACAAATCGCTCAGGACAGAAGACAGAACAGTGTTGCTGCCGCGGGGGACAACACGAGCCACCTGCCTCTTGTTTCCGCAGCCCTTGGAGATCTGGGGCAGGGCACTCCACGCGGGGCAGGGTGGAAAGAAAGCAGGCAGCTGCCTCTGCTCAGGGACCCCAGGCGCATTGGTGCCCCTGGGGCAGGTCACCAGTACGGACAGACTGTCACCGGACCTGGAGTCTTGGCAATGAGCAGCAGCCGTTCCTGAGGGGTCTCTCTCTGCGCACCAGGCACAGCCCACAACAGATTTTCACACAGTCCCATCCCGTGGGGACAGCACTATGCAGGGGCTCCTGGGGGCTTTCATGCCCCTCGGCTGCTATTTGATATGCATAAATGAGACTTTCTCAATCTGCATTCCCTTTTCTGTCCAGATCAATGCCCTTATGGCTCTCCCAGGTAGAAAACCTGCAGCGGCCGCTATAGACCCTGTATGATTTATCACAACCGGGTGGCCATGCTCTGTTTAAAGATACCAAGAAAATGTCTGCAATATAAAAAAGAGATTTGCACTGAGGAGAAGTTAACAATTGGTGACTACATACAAAAGTGATTGGTCTACTACTTAGAGGAAAAATCCAGCCATCCAGCTCATATCCTACAGAGAGCTGTGGTTTTCCTGTAGAGAGCTCTATGTGATTCAAGTGATATTTGATTTCCCCCATAACAAAAAGGTTCTAGGTTTCTGAAGAGTGTGAAACGAAGGGCTATAGTGACCATCTCTTAGTAATGTTAGAGCACGTGATGTAAACAGGTTTGAGTTTGCTCTAAGATGAGCCTAGTCTTCCAGTTAGACCCACCACCAAGAAACAGTAATGGTGTCTCTGGAAGGAGTTATCATTGCCAACCTTGGTTTGGTTGAAAGGTGAAGCTCTTGGAATGTTAGAGCCCTGTACACTGTACTTTTCCAACCCCTGCTTCAGATTTAACTTCAATCCAGGCAATTTTCTTTATCAAGGCATCTGCTGTGCCTCTCCTTGATAAAAGTGTACCACTGCTGCCTCGACAGGACCGCTCAGAGACCTGTGGCCCCAACCGAGTCCCAGAGGGAGTCAGACCAACAAACTTCATCATGGGGCACAGCCCCCAAGAACTCTCTCAGGCTTCGACCTTGTTATCCCTGCTCTGCCTCCTGCCTGGTGCAATTGCACTGGCGCTCTCAGAGTGACACCTGAGGCAGGGGAGAAATTCTATTCCAGCCATATTATTGCCCTCACTTTGGGGAAGAGAGAAGCAAGTATGTGGCTCTAACTGTGTTTTGCTGCAGGTGGGCTGTGGAAGAGGGAGCCTCTTAGAGGAGGAAGCTAGTTTGGGGTTTTCTTACTTTTGGAGAAAATTGTTAAGCTTCCCTGGGGAGTGGTTGTTCTGTATCTGGCTGACTGGCCCTCTGCCTTCTGGCAGTGCCCCTCGGAGTTTGGGGTCCTGGTGTGTGGCTAAGACATAGAATAAATTGGAAGGTTGGTGATTCTGCTGCTCAGGGCCTACCATTGCTAGTCTGACCGTGGGTCTTGCCCAGGACTCGTGCCCTAGTTAGCCACCAGTTTATTGCCTGATTTCTGGTCACCACAAGGTGGGTACTGACCCTGCTTGAAGCTTCTCCACCACCAAGCTTGAGCCCCAAATCTTATAAGCTGTGTTCTCTTGTTTCTTCATTTTGAAACTCTTCCTTGGTTCTCTTACTAGAATCCCATTTATTTAGGAATGAGGCCTTCCCCTGTTCTTCAGCAACTACAGCCTGTTCCAAACCTGCTGGGGGTATCTGATTCTTCCTTTCATGAGCTCCCCCGAGGTTGTATCCATTCTTTGCTGCGCCCTATTGAAGCTCCCTGATGTTGACTGCCTAACCCCACCAGACAGCCTGTAGTTAGACTTCACCTCTCTCTCTGCCCTCATCAGGCCAGCAATACATACCCCTTATCCTCCCCCTGATTGGCAGCTACCCCAGGGCTTATGACAAAGCATGTGGACCTCTCTGACTGCCTGCTTCTGAGCTCCCTCCTGCTGGGTCCTTCCCATCTCTCCAGCCAGCTCTCATATTTTGTTGCCCTATTTCAAAGAAGCTATGGATGGGGTATAAGATGTTTCCAAGAGAACCAATCTTTTTGCCAGTGGGGCCCAGGCTCATAATCAATTGATTCCATGGTGTGATGACAAAAGTCTGAGCAACTGTCCAGTTGCACCTTCCCATTCCCTATTCCTTATTATTTTTCTTAGTGCTTTTGACTAAATACTGCATATTTTACTTACTTATCTTGCTTACTGTTTATCCCTTCTGGTAGAATATAAGCCTCAGGAGGGCAGTAATTTTTATTTACCTAATTGTGCCTGTACCCAGAGCAGTTCTTGGAGGAGTCACTCAACAAACATGAGTGAGGTAAATGAGGGCATGCATGGTGAATGATGGAATGCTGGCTCCCTGCCCTCCAGGCCACTGTGGGCATCTGGCCTACTCATCTAGCTTATCCAGCCTGGCTCCTCCGTTTTCTGCTCTCCCCGTGGCCAGCACTCACCTTCAGCTTGTGTTCATGCTCCTTGTTGACACGTGCAAGCAGCTGGGCTTTCCTTCTGTTGAGGGCATCAATGAGGGCATCACATTGGGCCACCAGGCAAGCCTCAAACTCCACGCTGTTCTCCTATATAAGAGAGTACATGTCTTAGCCCCAGAGTACCTGGGCTCCTTAGGCTGCCAGAAAAAAGAGAGCTCCCTTGTTCATTTGTGGGATGGAAATCTCTGCTGAGGGAGATGAAAAGGAACTCTGTCTACAAGGTACATAATTTTTTTTTTTTATTGTTACTAAAATTTTTTTTCCAGTGTTTCAAGATTCATTCCCCATTCCCCACACCCAGTGCTCCACGCTTTAGGTGTCCCCAGTACCCACCACCAGGCTCTCCCATCCCTCCACCCCCCTCCCTCCAAGTCCCTCAGTTTGTTTCTGTGTTCAAAGTCTCTGTTGTTTCGTTTCCCTCCCTA